>JASAMV010007927.1:0-25023 GCA_030248065.1 Rhynchonema sp. JSB1_4 | reverse complement strand
TGAGTAGTAATATGTCCCCCCGCCCCCCATATTCACCACGTGTTATAGTTAACAGACCCAAAAAAGCAGGCACACATAACAGTCCCATCTTATTTATTACAAGGCAGACACAATCCGAAACAAATGAATAGCGACTTAATGACAATCAATATCATAACAGACTCTCTTTTGTATGTTTGAAGCAAATAAATGCAATGCTACAGCCGTAGGATCGTGCATTTCGTAATAAAGCTGGAGTGTATTCTTTCGAAGAATATGCTTGTGTGTTTCATTCATGTTATTATGTTTTTTTTGCTGATTGTCTGAAAAATAGATCAGATAGTGTATAACGTATTCATCGTGACGTAGAGTCAACGAAACGCGAAATGACTTTAAGTGTTACAGATTTCAGAACAAATAACCGTAATGCTTGTCGATCGCAACAAACAATATGCCTAAAAAGAAATATTAAGTACGGACTTTAGAATAGGATAATCAATGAGGCAATCGATGTTGCACATTGCCAGGTGAAAACAATCATAACGTTATTATATCCAATGAATATGATGTAAACCGCACGGACAACATGTGGAATGTCTAAGAAGTAAACAACTGGAACATTGGTCATGGAGCGTAATATGCTGAACCAGACACAAAAGGTGATTCACAGAGATTATCTTGAAACATCACACGATTACACCACACACGTTTCATCTACCGTCTGTACGGATGAATCACACATGCTCAAATCCGTCACTATAGGACCGCTGCCCAGCTCAATGTCCTGCCGCCGCAATTCGACCCCCCCTCTAGCGCCTTTTCCTTTTTCATCCGATACGTTCCAAACGGTTCTTGACCGGTGGCATTTTGTACGATACGACGCGAACGGTACAGACAGCAACAACTACCAGAACAAGTACATCCTAAGGTGCACACGATGAAAATGATGCTGTAAATGTTCTGGGTTAAAAGACTCGAATGTTGTAAGGCCTCGTTGATTTTGTCGAGTGCTGATTTCTGGAAATGAAACAAGAATTATCAGACAAGCAATCATATAATTAACAACAAAATGATCGGTTTACAAGCCTAACGTACATGAGCCGAACGACCCTGCGCCACACCGTCCTTGTCATCTCGATCGTTTGTGTCACCATCCAACCGATTTGGAGATGAGCGCTCTGGCTAAAACATCGTGAAACATCAGCGTGTCGCCACCCAAAAAAATTTGTTTGTCATAGGACATAAAAAGTGAACTATGTAGCAACATGCTTAATTTCCAGGTGTGCGTCACATAGATGATCGGTGCACCGGTCATCGTCAGCGCGAATGCTCCACGCGACTACGCAACCCAAAATACCTGCGTCAGCGCTTAGCAGTACTACACAACCAAAGAATGAAGTGAAACATCAACGGTACCTTCTCCGAGAGGCGTTTTGAATATTCGCTTTTTGTTGACGTTTGATTGGCATACTCGTGCAACTTGAACTGAAAAAAACAAAAACACCCACTAAGGTATTACAGTCAAAATCTTAAAATGCTAAAAAATGTAGTACAGTTTTGGGTAGGGTTGCAAGGACAGAGCGCACAACAAAGGGAACCCCGGCTTAGACAGGAACTTAATATCTTTAGTACTAAGCCTACGGTCTGGAACCGAAATGCCATATGTTGCGAGCGACCCTGATCGTACAAGGCGATCCAAAAAAACCGTCCATCTTATTCAGTTTACGTTTTTGGAAATTTGATCATATCTCGAAACAGGTCTAGCACAAATGAGTAAGAGAGCACTAACATTAAAAAAAGACAATCCCACCCGGCGGGGGGGCAAAACGCCGTCTGAACCGTCGAAATGTCGTCGCACGCTCTCAAATGACCGGGCACGATGCGATGCCTGTATCTAACACCGATTCGCTCATCACAGGGGCGATTTTCGTTTGTAAACTCGCACGGTGTCCAATCACTCCACAAAGAAAATGGGCAGAGCTAAAAAGTACAGTGGACTTTTTAGATCAGTGGTTTTTATCAAGAGAAGATCAATGTGACAAACGCAGAAGTTGAAGGCAAAACAGATCTGCACCTGGCCTCTATCAGTTCGCTCCGATCGATCCGAGTCAATGAGAATGCCCTCACCCGATGATTCCATATAGTCGTTTGAGATGTGGAACTGATTGGTGAACATCGGAGGGGCGGCTGCCAGCCTGCAAATAAGCGTGTGAGTAGTTCTCTTTGCACAGAGGGTCATGCCCCAGGAGATTAGGCACATGACCACACAGTCTTCGAGGCAACCCACAACTCTCGAGGCAAAAACCTGATGTTTCATTAGCTGCATACCTTGGACCCGATCTACGATATTCTAATGCGTCAAATCTACTCATCATAGTAATTTATTTTAGCAATAACTAAAGCTGTCATAAAAAATACCACCCATACCGTAAACAATGGAACTGCCGGTTTACTGGTCTCCAGAAATTGGTTGCCGGCAGCGGAAGGCAATTCAGCCAATAGGTCATTAGGGACATTCGTCTGAAAGAAGAAATTGGAATTGGACAGTTACAAAGTCGTTCAGCTACCCACAAGCCACAAATCGCACTTATCACATGCGACATTTCACTGAAAGGAGAGGAATCCCTGAACTCGCCTCAGACAAGATTTGGTCCTTATCATGATCAGATGTAAAGCCAGAATGCAAACGGGGTGCTGTCACGACACCTGGGTGACGATCAGCAGGCATCGGAAACTGGAACGCATGGGCCTCAGTTATCAAGCGCCGCAGGCATGATGATAGTTTGGGCAAAGGCAGAGAACAGGATATAAAACACTCCCCAGAGCAAATATGGCTCACTTGACAATACCTGTGATTTTTTCAAGGAAAGTTTTGAGCCGTGAACATACCGTAGCCAACAGCACCGATGTTGTGTGACGAGGCACGTTTAGGGGATTGTCGCAGTTAATGTCAAGAAAGTTGAATGACTTGATATCGTTGGACATAACAGGCGAAAATGAGTCGTTTCGAAGAAAACCCGTGCAAACGACCTTGTTGGAGCCATCTTGAACGCATGCGGTTTGCGTGACAACGATGAATATTGACAGCAAGAAACAATGAATCATCATCATTTTTTCAGAATTTCGGAGGTCTAAAACATAGTATAAATATGGCCAACAAACAAGAACACAGACAGGTTGTGAGAACAAAAAACCACCAGAATGCAAATCTTTCAAAGTGTGATTATCACCGATTTATAGAAAATATCACAACGCAAAGTAACGGAATGTGTCTGATAGGAGCGCACACAACGTAGACAAAACAAACAAAATATTTTCCGGCAGCCTGAGCGTGAGATAAACGTAAAACACTAAGATGATCAAGATGTGCCGCTGCTTGAACAGACAACAACACCAGCAGCGAGGAGAGCAGTGTTTATTATCTCGTTGTTTGCTCGGGGTGTTGCTGTGGCTGTGAAACGGATTATGAATTTTCTCGGTTTGCCAAAGAACTGCACACAACGCGCGCTTCTGATTGGCTGATGAAATTCAAAAGGCCAGGCTAACCGATTCCCTGTTGAGTGAGCCCTAGCACCACAGGCACTGCATGTACGGCGGCGGTGTTGTCAAGTCGTGGGGCGCGTCGTGGTTGTTGTCTAGCAAAAAAATAGATTATATTTTTGTCAATAATAAGGACTGAATAACCAAAACTTTAAATTTCAAACGTGCAAAAAATGGCGTTTTTTGACTATACTACGAACATGTGATCCGTCGTGAAATCGGCAACGCCTCTGGGTGAGGGTACTGACTTGTGTGGTATTCCTCTGGTTGCTGCGGAATAAACTGCATACGGTCTAACCATGCAAGTGGGTCCTCATCTTCATCTGAACGAAAGCGGATTATACGAACATGAAACATCAGGTTTAATGTGGGGTGAAGCCATCTAATTTTTTAAACAAAAGAGTCGGCTGACTGAAGTTACAGACCAGTTACTGCTGTTGTTGATGTCGTTGTAGTAGTTATTGTTGTTGTTGGTGGCACTGCGCCAGTTATTGTTGTTGTTGGTGGTGGCACCGTGCCAATTATCGTTGTTCTTGGTGGCGTTGTGGCGGTTCGTCGCTGTTGGTGACTGACAGCTGAAAAACGAATGCTTATTGACTTAATGTGCACGAAGGATACCATACTGTGCTATGTATAACTCCAGCACCAGCATTTAAACGCTGAGGCAGGCGGCATTTAAACGGCGTTCGCCACCGACAGGCGAAAACGGATTTTTGACGCAATAATTTAATAGGTAGATTGAAAAATGCTACTCATTGAAACATCACCCTCTCAAGAACGCTAACTAAAGTTACACACCAGTTATCGCTGTTGTTGGCGGCACCGTGCCAGTTATTGTTGATGTTTGTGGCACCGTGCCAGTTATTGTTGTTCTTGGTGGCGTTGTGGCGGTTCGTTGCTGTTGGTGAGTGCCAGCTGAAAAAACGAATGCTAAAAGACTTAATGTGTACGAAGGATACTGTGCTATGTATAACTCCAGCACCTACATTTAAATGCTGAGGCAGGCAGCATTTAAACGGCGTTCGCCACCGACACGCGATAATTTAATAGATAGATTTAAAAATGCTACTCATTGAAACATCACCCTCTCGAGACCGCTAACTAAAGTTACTGACCAGTTATTGCTGTTGTTGATGGCCGTGTGGTAGTTATTGTTGTTGCTGGTGGCGTTGTGGCGGTTGGTTGCTGCAGGCGACTGACAACTGAAAACACGAATGCTAAAAGACTAATTTTTCACGAAAGTTGCTGCGCTACCGCTCCAGGACCAACCGAGAGACGATGAGGCAGCATCGAAATGGTGTTCAACACTGTCATCAGCTGAAAGCGGATTTTTTATACGACATAATAGGTATATCTAAAAAAAACGCTGCCCTTTGAAACATCAGCTAGCTTCTATATAAAAAGTGTTTTTTTAATATAAAAAAAAGTTTTGTGCACAATACCCGAAGAACCACGCTTGTCAGATTGATTGCTTCTCATTCGTTTGGGCGGAGGTTCGGGGAATTCGATCTTTTCATGTCGTTCCTCTGCCCAACGTCTTGCCAAACGTTCAGGTGCCCCAACCTTCTCTTCTTTCGTCTCCCACCGCTAGTAGTCATCCTTAAGCAACCGAGTCGGGGAGAGATCCTCCCTTCCGCTTAGAATTTGTGCCAGTCGTGCTCCTGTAAAATATTTTTTTTCATGTGAAAACGTATGTAGGTCTCACTATAAGGAGGGTTACCAAACAAGACAGAACTCCTGGATTGGAGTTTATTCTTAGTGGGCTTTACAGGGTTAAGTCGAAAAGTTGAGGAGCAGTTTCCCTGATTTGGCAAGCCCAACTACAAACCCTGTAGTTGGAAAACACCGTGATCTATGCACCTGTTGCCAAACCCGGTGTGATATCACCACATCTGTCCACCTCTTGTACCTGTAATTTCGGGCCTTGTTATTCTCAGCCTTGCGTGGAGTAGTCCGAAATGCACAATTGATTAAAGTTACTAACAAGTTGCCAATAAGCAACGCGTGATTTTCTATCTTCATGAATTTACAAATTTATGTTGAAAGTTGTCACCAGACACAATCAGACTGCATTACAAGACAAGAGTAACCTATTTTTTTGAAAAAAATTGTTATCAGGTCAATGCCCTAGTAAATTGAAGTTGGATTGAAGTCGTGTTTTTCAGCTAGCAAGGTGCACAACTAACTGTAGAAGACGGCTCACCGATTTCGCCCGCTCTGCATATTCTCATAATTCTTTCCGGGGTGTTTGTCACTGTCGTCAGAGTCTGAACCGTGCGCAGTAGGGTTTGCGTCAATCCAAACAAATGTGTCAGCAAATGTTCGCATTTGCCAAAGTCCTTGCCTCCAAAGGCAGCAACTGCATCTGTTGTGCTATGCAGTCGGTGAGATACTTTGGTGGTCGGTTACGACATGCTAACTCCTAAAAAATGTAAGCCAACTGCGTACGGAATAAATAAGTCATCCGGGGTTGCTTAGGAATTAAAATTTAAAAAACTAGTTCCTCCCAAAAAATATAAGTATAGAAATAACTGGAAAAGTGTATGTTTTCCGGATGGGCTCCGTTGAACTTCATATGAAAGTATAGTAAAAAACAGGTAAATCACAAAACTCACATGGGGCCGTTTGCAATAGACGGGCTTGCGGTCCAGTCGACAGCTCTCCGACGCATGGTGAAGAAAATCAGAGGAGAGTGGAACTCCGGCAGCATACTTTGCCGGTACGCCGAGGGCTTGAAGGACGTCCTTCTTATTGGCGGGAGGGCCACCCGGAGCTCCAATCGCGGGCGAAGCACACAGAAGCAGCAGGAGTAGGTGCATCGTAGTTCTGAACTTCTTCTATTCAAATAAAAGACCGACTACCGTAACTACTCTCAGGGAGAAAAATGTTTGTCTTCGAGGTATCAAAAACGCAACATTGACCTTTAATCACCGGTACGGCACGCGGGCGCATAATAAACGCCGCGACAAGTATGTATTACGCACACAGAAAAGCAACGACAATGAACTTTTGCCGGTTCGGGGTTCGTTTGTAATTATTTCTTCGCTGAGAATATATATGCCAGCGTTACAAGAGAATACTCAGATTTGAAACTACGAATTGGTCTCTTCTTGTTGCTCATAAGGAGCATGTCAGCACAGAATGCAAGAAGTAGAATGTTTTTACTTTACTTCAGTGGTCATGTATTGGTAGGTGCACATCGGACCGAGAAGGCAGCATACTATTTTTTTGCAAAAACTCACACTTTGTAGAGTGCGCCCGCTTGTACTGACATATTTTCGATTACCGCGTGAAATTATGAGCGGCGCATTGTTTGTGAAGCGGAAGTAAACCTATCAGAAAAATTGTGCGCTAATGATTGACAAGAAAATCGAAAATTAATACCGCTGTGATAAATAGTCATTTTTAATGCTCTACCTTGGTGGCCTTGGTGGCCAGGGCCCCATTCCATAGGTTGCGTGTGTTTTCATATCAGACCCAAGGCAGCAATAAACCCCAGAAACATACATCTTTTCAAAAAAAATACTATTGCCACGCCAATGAACTGAGCTAACCGCGACACACACACACACGCACACGCACACGTAAGGTACTGGAGGTTTACATGAAAAGCCGCAGCGTTATATTTTGTTGAATACTGTACCCTCCTCAGTGAAGATAAGCTTTGAGGCGTTTTTGGAAACTTTTTGGAGAACTTTTTTATACCCGGGGCACAATATGGAAATCTCCGGCAGTATGAATGTAAATACACGTAAACCTTGCAGGAAAATAGTTCATGGAGGAAAACCGACCAAAGGTACACAGAGATATAAACAGACCCAACCAATTTAAAAGCAGACCCAAACCCAGTTGTTCCAGTGCCAGCGAAATAATGATAAAACAGGCCCAGACCCACGTTCACATAATTTAATGTTGGTAAGAGAGGCACCAAAAACAATTGCAAAAAATATGAAACAAAACAAGACCCAAATGAGCTGCAAGATTGCGGGGTGACACCCGAAGAGATTGTGTATAGCCCAAAATTTCATATTTCCACGTGTATTTGTCGCCCAATTTTTGCTGTAGAGACATGTATAACGAGACCAGATTTCTATATGGACACATGTATTTGCTGCCCAGTTTTTGCCGTAACGACATGTATAATGAGACCAGATTTTTATATGGACACATGTATTTGCTGCCCAGTTTTCGCCGCAGCGACGTGTATAACGAGACCAGATTTTTATATGGACACACGCATTTGCTGCCCAGTTTTCGCCGCAGCGAAGTGTATAACGAGACCAGATTTTTTATATGGACACATGTATTTGCTGCCCAGTTTTTGTCGTGACGACGTGTATAACGAGACCAGATTTTTATATGGACACATGTATTTGCTGCCCAGTTTTTTGCCGTAACGACATGTATAACGAGACCAAATTTTTTATATGGACACATGTATTTGCGGCCCAGTTTTTGCCGTAACGACATGTATAACGAGACCAGTATTTTATATGGACACATGTATTTGATGCCCAGTTTTCGCCGTAGCCCAGAATTGCGTTAGCGCGTTTTACAGGTGCGTTTCGATTTTTCACCAGCATTCATCATTATCCAATTTTCTTGGTCTTTAGTTTTTTTCATTTTGGTTCCCTGGGTCTGTTTCAATTGGATCCGCTCAGGTTCTTTTCTTTCTGGGTCTGTTCACCTCGTTGTGGGTCTGTTTCGATTGGGCCCGCTCAGGTGCCTTTCTTTCTGGGTCTGTTCACCTCGTTGTTTCTCGGGTCTGTTTCTGAGCACGGATTCGATTCCTTGGGTCTGCTTTAATTAGGATTGTTCAAATTTTGTGTTGCATACACCCATTTTTTTCTGGGTCTCTTTTCTAGATAAGGTCTTGTAATTGTTTGGGTCTGCTTTCAATTGAGCTGTCCTGGTTCTGGCTCTCTCTTCAGTTCCCTGGGTCTGTTGCAATAGGTAGCTGGCTTGGTTTTTGTTCAGAGCCAACTCAAAAAACCAATTACAGTCTGAAAAAAAGTTTATGAAATACTTTGGGGCTGTTCAATTGAACAGTGAGTTTCCTCTGGTCCATTCAATGCGTAGCCTGATATTTGACGCCATCTATTTTTTTGGTGTTTGATAAAGCCTGGTCCACACTGCAGAGTTTTCCCCTTTGTGTTTAGGGTCAGGTCATGGTCTCGGACAGGTACAGCCAGTCTCGGGCAGGCGGCGCTGGTCTCGGCCAGGTGCCGGTTGTTTTGCACAAGTGCTGCTTGTTTTTGGTGCAGCCGGTCTGCCCAGCCGCCTGTATCATGCAAAAAACTGAAGCTTCTTTTTTAGTTAACATTACTCAACATACTTTTACACACTCTCAAAAAACGTACACCACTACATTACCTAAGGTAAGTGCTATGGCCGAACCACATAAATTTTTGGACGAGGCCGACTTTCGTGTGTATGTAGACAGTTTATTGTTTAAACGGGATACTACAAACACGTGTAAATTAAAAATCTTGCTCTCTGTCATTTCTACGTACGCTTCGTTCTGGGCAAGGCGGCCTGCGGCAGCGCATATTTTAGTGCAAGCATTAAATACTTTACTTGTATCTTTACCTTTGAATGAAGAAAGTAGCTTGTTAAAGTATCTTTTATTGGATGAATTCAATATTCTTGCTTCTTGCCATAAGCTAATCAAAGCAACAGCCAGTGGAAGAGAAGCATTACAGACAGCCCCGGGCTGGCAGGTCTCAGGTCAATCTGTGGACTCTAGCCGACCACACCATTTGTGCCCAACCGCCGTCTGTTATTTGCACATTTAGGCTTCTGCGACACAGAAGCGGATAAAGATAAGCCATACCATTTCTATAGAACTAAGGGGGGGTGTTTTCACACCTGCCACTCATGTCACCAGTTTGCTGTTTCCGACCCTCTCAAGCATCTCTGCAGTGTAGAGCCCAACCTCGATGATGTTTCATTCACTAACAAGCAGCTTTATACAACTGTAGAGTTTTCAAACCCGGAAGCCAAAGTGCATCAAGCTTGTTGTTGGTGTTTGGCCCCGACTCCTTTTTTGCCGCTAGAAAGTTCAGAAGGTGCACGCAGTGGTTCCAGAAAGCTGCATGTGTTTTGCTTACGTAACAGTGGCCTAACCTTACATGCAGTCTGCAATTCGCATTACAATTCTCTTGATAATATTAAACCACCGGAACGTCGCACGGTTTGCGGTATTTACTCATCACAAGAAAATGGCAGCGGAATTGTCGACAAAACAAAGACTGGCAAGCGATCTCATGAAAGCGGCGAATCGGTTAGAAGAGAAGATCACAAACGGACAACTCGACCCCGTGACAATGAGCCCACAACTTCGTAAGATGGCCGTATTGTTGTTCGATTTCAAGTCCCTGGCGCATCGCACCACAGTACAATGCAACTACTTCTCAGGACCGCAAAGCGAAGGTGGATGATACATACGTAGCGTCTAAAAGCCAAACCATGCCTTATTGTTAAACTCACACGGTGCTTTGCAGTTGAAAACAACTCGTTGGGTAGAAATGCACTGGAACTGTTGGAAATGGCGCAAGCCGCAAGCAAGTTGATTTCATAACTTTTGCTACTACAGATTTTTTCGCCAGTACGTTTTATTTCTTCCTGCTTAATATCGTTCCTTCAATTCAGACATTTTGCAATACGCGTTCTCGACCAACGACGCTCAGTTGAGTGTCGAACTCAGACCAACGGTCGATGGAGTTCAATTACGGTACACATCACCAATGTCGTTTGGGGCGTCAGGAAAAGAACGACGACATGAAAACGCACGTCGCTTCTTTGATACAGGTATGGTTATCGATAGTAATAACACATACATCTCGGTCAGGGGCGGTCAGATATCGGTGCCGGTTTTCGGACAGGGCAGCCGATGCCGGTTTCGGACCGACATCGATGCCGGTTCGAAGCCGATGCCGGTTTCGAACCGACATCGATGCCGGTTTCGGATAGGACAGCCGATACCGGATACGGGTTTCGGACCGACATCGATGCCGGTTTCGGACAGTGGTAGCCGATACCGGTTTCGGACAGACATCGATGCCGGTTTCGGACAGTGGAAGCCGATACGGGTTTCGGACCGACATCGATGCCGGTTTCGGACAGTGGAGGCCGATACCGGTTTCGGACCGACATCGATGCCGGTTTCGGACAGTGGTAGCCGATACCGGTTTCGGACCGACATCGATGCCGGTTTCGGACAGTGGAAGCCGATACGGGTTTCGGACCGACATCGATGCCGGTTTCGGACAGTGGTAGCCGATACCGGTTTCGGACCGACATCGATGCCGGTTTTTGGACAGGGCAGCAGATGCCGGTTTCGGATAGGGCAGGCGATGCCGGTTTCGGACGGTGTTGATTTCTAACTGGTAGCATATGTTGCAGAGCTCGGTCGCAGAATCCTGGCAAAGCTGGAGTCGATCAGAACAGCGGCGTTGTCGCAAATCGGCAGCTGCGACACACCAAACAAAACCGCCGGTCTGCTCAAGGCGTACTCATTCCGACTCGCTCACATCCTGACAGAGAGCAAGATCAGGAGCCAATCCGTGCGCATTCTGACCCCAGATGCACTTTCAATGTCAACTACACCCGAAATCTTTTTTTCTATTTTCAGGGCTATTCTGAACTGATCGGACGCAGCGCCAAAATTGTTCGACGCCTGCAAGGACTGACCGAGGAACAAGACGAATATTATGTCTAGACGTGGTCTGTTTTTCTAGTGTGTGCGTGTGTGAGTGCAATTTTGTTTTTTTATTTATTTCGTTACAGCAGTTAGATTTGTGTGTGCGTATTGCGGCAGATACAGCGCTGTCACACCGGAAGAATTGAATAGACATGTCACCAGTGCTCACGGTGATCTAAAACCAATTAGCTTCAGTAACGAGCGAAATGAGTGTGTGTTTTGCAAGAAGTGAGAAAGTGTTTTTCCTTGATTTGTGTATATTAAGAACGTCTTAGTCGTCTTTAAAGAAAATTTGCCACGTACAAATTTGAAAACAAACTTGCGCATTTAAAACTCTGCTTCGCTAATCCCATAAGGTTGGTGTGTTGCTGCGATAAGTGTTATTAGAAAATAAAATAAATTTTGTTAAAGGAAGGAAAGCTTTCGGTATCAATGCATGATTTGCCTGAAAAAGTTCACTCGATCAAGTTAGTTGTGTGGCTCGGTATTTTCTCGGTATCTTTGGGTACCTTTTTAAGTTTGTAGTTAACTTGAAAATGCATCTGCAACGCAAGCACGGGCTAGAAGCAGAAGCGTCCGAGAATCACGCTGATATGAGTGACTTGACGGAGATTGAATTCGTGAATGGTCGCATCACTGCCGATCGCCTGTATCGTGTTGTTCGACGCTCACACATTGAAGCGCGATCGTTCCATTCGTTTGAATCACAGGTACAAATAGCTTTGAGTGAACTTGGTAGCAATTTGGCAGCAAATGGACATCTGCATGATGTTGTGGCACAGACGCTAACTCATTATTTTCGTTCCGTCCTCAGTAAGGAGGACCCCAGTTGTCTTGTCCAAACGACATTAGACAATGACAGTTTAGGTGGGAATTGGAACGTTGCGATTAAAGTGCGGTAAAAAAAAGTCTGGTCCTTTTCAGATTATACTGTGTCTTCAAATCTCTCACGAATCGATGAATTTGACTTTGCCCAGATTCAAAATAAATTAGCAAACGTCACTCAGTCAGACCGAACGATACAGCTGGATCAAAGCACGTTGGTGATTACCGTTTTTATAAAACGACCTAGTACATACGGCAGAAGACGAAAAAGTCACCAGTTTGAATCTTACTCCAAGTACCTATCTTCGCTACGTGGGGTTTACGATCCATTCAGTTACAATCGTGATCCCGAATGGAACTGTTTGATCATGGCTGTTACGATGGGGCTTTTTGCCCCACGGCGCCTAGCTGATAAGAGAAGAGGTTTTACGTTTGATATGAAAAACTACATCCAAAAACTCACTCATTTGGTGGATGGTCGTTATGATGAGTCTAGTTTTCCTGTAATTGGTAACTACATATACGAAACACATAAAGCTCGACTGGTCATACTAGAACCTTTCGGAGGCGAAGGGTTCCATCAGGTTTTTTCTTTTTGCGAGATATCCAAGTCGTCACTGTGCGTACACGTGTTGCTCTACGATCGCCATGCGTATTACGTCCACAACGTTAAGGCGTTGGTGGGAGTGCACGGTGTGTGCACATGGTGCGGTGGTCTCCTTAAGCCGGGGCAGCGCTTTTGCTACACCAAATTCTGTCGTCAGAGCTCGAAACGTCTCTGTGCAAACTGCATGACATCACGCTGCACAAACCAAATGGACACTTTGATTGATTGTGGTCATTGTCGGTCGGTTTTACGTTTGTTTTTTTATTTTTCTTGTGTTTTGTGATTATGTTCAACAGTAGTACATGGTACGCGGTAAGAGTGTGATGTTTAAGCGTAAGCAGGTTCATATTTACGAGTTCGTCCTGCTACAACCAACATTTGAAGTCTGCTTCGTGTTGGCTTCGTGCTAGATGTGTGAAATGTGGTAGAGTAACAAAAACAGGCGAAAAGCACCTGAAATGCGGTTTCATCAGATGCTCATGTTGCAAGGAAGAGTTTCACGTTGATGATCAGATCCCCCACGTATGCTACATAGGCACAGTAAGACAGGCCAAAAAACCAGATACCTATGTGTTTCTGGATACTGAAACCGCAGTTGATTCCACCCAGCAACTCCGTTGCGTAGTTGTTGCATATCGTGTAGCTTGCGCTAGTTGTCTCGGTGATACGCGCAGTGATAGTCTACCCTGTTGTCCGAAGCGAAAGTACATATATGTTGGGTTGGACAGCGCACAGCAAGCAATAAGACATTTGCTTTTTGATCAGACCCTTGGAAAGACACTCTGCCTGGCTCATGGTTTGTTTCTGAAACGACCCCCAGAGCATTGAATTTTTTGTCACGCTGTTTGTAGGTTGGAGTTTTTTCGATTCGTTAGTGCTACTACGAGCCATTTGCGACTCTGGAGTTAAATTTAAGATCCAGGTTAAAGGAAATAAGGTGTTCGAGCTCCAGACTTCGAATCAAAGAACATTCCGGTGCTCATATCTTGTTATGCCGGGTCCGCTACATAAGTTAGCTAGAACATTCGGTGGTGAAGAAGAGAAAGGGTGCGTGTTGTGTTGCATATTCCGCTTTTTTTGTCTCCACCCCAGACGCTTTAGGTACTTTCCGCACCGTCTGAACAATGTGAACAATTTTTACAAAGTGTTTGCATCGGTTCTTGATCCGAAATACTTTGACGTCGACCAGATGGACGAAGATCGAAAGCAGTGCTTTCTAAAGTGGCATCGGGAGGAACGTGCTTCTTGCCGGCCATACGACATGGCTATGCGATGCGTCAACTACTGTTGGTGAGGCTAATCACTTGCTTCTCATTCTGTGGCCATAGGCACATTTTGTCAGCCACGACATAGCCACTTTTGTCAGGAACGACGTAATAGCGTTACAATCATGTTGCCATCGCTTTAGCACACTTTTAGAGGGGTTGACGTCAATTGAGCCGTTTACGTCGTCTTTGTCCATAGCACATTATTGTTCTATAGTTTACCGCAACGTGTTTATGCCGCAGCGTCAGATAATAATGGGCGACGATTCCACCACGGGGCTAGAGGCCCCAGGTGCACGTGTAAATAGTCGGCTCACAATTTCTTTTTTTAGTTTTTTAAACCATTTGGCTAATAAGGAAAAATGGAAATATTGCTCAAATTCAAAGGAACAGCGTGTCCTGGTCACTAGATCAGCAGGGGTAGATGCGTACTGTGCAGACGAAGATATTTACATGGAGTTTGGTGTGTTGGTTTAACTGATTATTTTTTACTTTTTTAAGTTTCGTAACTTATATGTGCAGATGGTTGTCAAACGCATGCGTGTGAAAGACATGTTAAAGACAGGAATTCAAAACATGAACTCAGGACGGATTTAACCAAGCATCAGGTCGTGCACATTGCATCCATTACCTACCGAACTTTGCCACTTAAAGCTCCAGGGCTCTAATTGGATTTTTATTTTTTGTCGGATTCCATTTGGAGCCCCGGGGCTTTAATCGGATAGCTCCGGTACCTCTATCTCGCACACTATAAG
Source organism: Rhynchonema sp. JSB1_4 (assembly GCA_030248065.1). Classification (NCBI taxonomy): domain Eukaryota; kingdom Metazoa; phylum Nematoda; class Chromadorea; order Monhysterida; family Xyalidae; genus Rhynchonema; species Rhynchonema sp. JSB1_4. Next base: position 10,350 of record JASAMV010007927.1, on the reverse strand, counting down.
TATTTGCACTAACAAAACAACGTAACTTGGAGTTAATCAGATCTGGAAAAAAATTGAGAGTTCTATGGAGCTGCGACTTTCATGAAATATGTAGAATTACGCCATCGTTGATGAAATGGGTGACCGAAACTGAGCGGTGGCGCCACTTGTGTGAGCCCATGACAATCAGAAGCGTAATGTTCGGAGGTAAGGTGCCAGATGCACATGCACTTTTTTGGTGGCCACCTGCGTGTGGTTGGTCGGGATGCAAAAAAGTGGCTGTCACATTTCGACCTTACCTTTTACGCTGGTCGAAATAGCGAATTATGACTTATTGCACCTCCGACTTAGCATCGGATGTTTTTCTTAGGGCGCGTGGAGACCCAGTGCCTCCACTGTCAGCTGTGATACTTCTTTTATTGAAGTGTGGACAGTAGACGAATAATATGGCACTTTATTGTTGGTTAGACTTTAGCAGACAGACTGATAGACTCATAGGCAACTGAATAAGAATGCAATGCGCTGCGTATCAGTAGTAAGACAGAATACAGAAGGTGGGCGGAGTCTTATAGAACAATGAGTAACTGTGAATTATATAGTACATGAACTTTAGACACGATAATACAAGACAAGAAAGTATCATCCACCACCGTTTTTAAGCTCCCAATAGTTTTTGTGTCACAGGGTGAGGGAAGTTTACGTTGGTTTACCTTCAAAATATTCATTAAAAAATAAATATGCATGAAATACAATATAAAAGAACATGGGGGTAGCAAAATAGTAAGACATGTTTTTGGGTGATCACTGATCTTCAGCACGATCGTGCGTAAAGTTACTCTTGCGTTTGTTGTGAAAATTGCTCACATCACTCTATAGTTATAGTTCCCAACTTTTAGCTTTTTGCAGTGTTCCGTAGTTTTTTTGCTTGAGTAGTCCATTTCCGGACAGCCAATGACCTTTAATTCAACTGTTACCTATATTGCTTGTTGCATCCGTTTCCATTCTTATTGCTTTGCTCCAAAAGTTTGCTTGGCATGGCACCGTATTGCGGCAACAAACTGCACAAATTGTTTTTAAACAATTACATGTTTTTGCAAATGCTTTTCTTGTCACCGAGCATTGCTCCCGGTAAGTCTGCTGCGTTACAAACGTGATTCGCATGTATAGATAACATATACATTTTACATTCTTTGTTGCATCACCTGTTTTCATGCTCTTGGTACTTGCACATTCGCTGGAGACAATTGCGTTGAAATGTTCGTGCCTGTTGTGAGAACGTCCCTTTTTGCATTATTCATTTGGCATCAAGTTGACTTTGTTCTCTAGACCAAACACAGCCCCTGGGTGTCGACAAATTATGCGCGTTCACGGTTTTCCTGATCGTATTTAAGATTACAAATAACCATCAGAACATTTTTTGCGCTCGTTATCTGATTGCCCTATTGTTCTACACGTCTTTCACCCTTTACACGACCGCAGTTTGCGCGAACAATGCGATTGCGCAAATGGCAGCAATAGTGAACATTGCGGACGACATTTTTGCTTTTCGCGCAGTAATCTTTCTTTGCAATTCGTCGTACTCGTCAACAATTTGCTCCAGTTGTTTTCCATTTTGCGCAGTTCCTTATCATTTTCGCAATCTCCGTCGCTATTTTTGGGCATTGCGCTGACGGCAAACACAGGTGTATCGTCTATCTGTCCTGTTCGGAGTTCACCTTGGTCGCGGCGATAATTGCCTACTGATTGAATATCCTGATAATCGTTTTCCGCGTGCGCATTGTAATTTTCGCACGGTTGCTGATCATTACAGTCGCATCTGAGATGGGAATCACACATGGGACAAATTCCTTCTTGTTGCATTGCGTTGGAATGTACTATATCCATAGCTTTATCCACCATGTCTATTACATGCGTTTGAACTGAGTTCACTGGAGTTGCGGAGTTTGATGACGTTCCTGGTTCCAGAAGCGCTGCGGCACACTCAATGTGCTTGGCAGCAGCTAGCATTTCCTCTGGTTTCGTCAGTACTTCCGAGTGAATCAACAGATAGCACTTGATGTCCTGGTCCCGTATTCCATTCACAAAAATGCGCGTTATCTGACGATTCACGTATTTCTGGTGCTCTGCCGTGCTTGTATCTGTTTCCAGGTCTTCGAATGAAGCCTCGACAAGCGACTGGATGTCGTTGTAAAAACTGGTGACATCCTCACCAGGCAACTGTTTCCGTGTTTGCAATTCCGAATTGTATACAAAGTTTGCATTTTGCACAATAAATTCCTTGGCTAATGTTTGTTTCAACAATTGCCAATTTTGTTGCGTTTCAATGGGCAGCGCTTTCCAAAAGTTGCGTGCAACACCTTGCAATTGCAATGGTATCATACGACACCGTTTTTCGTCTGACCACTGACGTGCATTGCAACCGATTTCGAAGTCGTCAATAACACTTTGAAACTCTGTCGCAGCTTGCCTTTTGCGACATTTTGGTGGTTGTATACTGGCAGTCGTGGATGAATTGACGGATCAATGCCAAGTTGCGACATCGCAGATTGCAAACTTCCAAGTTGCTGACAAATGTTCTCCATTCCTCTTGCAGTTTATTTCGTAGCCCCAGTGGAAACTTGCGGTTCTTGTTCCTTCTCTAATTGCAATTCGCTCCTTTTCCAAAAACTGAGCTTCCGGCCGGTACCGATAATCCTGAAACAGCTGTAGGTTACCGCCAACCAGTTGGATTTCCAATACAAGTAGATATCTTGAGCGACAACTCGTGATCCAGTTCGGATGAATTCTGAAACTTGTGGCACATCAGCACAGCAACCAAGGCCAGTGCGATTACCAGTTGATACTTCTTTTATTGAACTGTGGACAGTAGACGAATAATATGGCACTTTATTGTTGATTAGACTTTAGCAGACAGACTGATAGACTCATAGGCAACTGAATAATAATGCAATGCGCTGCGTATAAGTAGTAAGACAGAATACAGAAGGTGGGCGGAGCCTTATAGAACAATGAGTAACTGTGAATTATATAGCACATGAACGTAAGACACGATAATACAAGACAAGAAAGTATCAGCTGACACCAGAACAATTATCGGCGGGTTTATCCATTAGAGCTTACGATGTTTGCTCATTATACCCGTTAGTTGTCTTATCATCCACCGCTCTCCGTCCATAATTTAATCTTATTGTTTCCACAGATATGTGATGCTAACAAAACCGTTTCTCATACATAGACCTAAACGGTACACGACCTTGACAGTGAACGAACTTCACGGAAAGATGAGTGCCGGTCATTTGGGGGTTGTCAAAGGTTCGGAATAAACAAACGGTGGTTGCGGTTATTTTTCATGTTATATTCAGGAATTGTACTGCCTAACCCGAAACTATCTATCGGCCTGTTGCCGTGCCACATCAATAACCAACTGTGCTTTGTCAGTTGTTATCAGTGTGGTGTTGTCGGTGGTAACTCGGGTGACTGCACCCATTCAAACAATCAAAGGGCAATCAGCTCAGTTTGTTTGTTGTTTGCTTGCATTTTCGTGTTTTTCGAGAGTTACATCCATTACTTGCAGATTTTTACAACTGTAGAGCTGAGTTTCGCATGCAAATACGGTTACAAGATTTTGGAGGTGCACGAGGTATTGATTGCTTCAAGTATTATTACTGTCTTCTCATATCTTACATATATTCACACAGGCTATCTTATTTGAAAAGACCAGCACGAAACTTTTCGAAAAATATATCAAATGTTTTGTGAAACTCAAGCTCGAGGCCTCCCCTTTGGATAATATCAGCCATGTAGTGAAAATCATGAAAGACCAATTCGGTATTGTCATTGATCCTGCCAAAGTTAAAAATGATCCCGAATTACGTTTTTTGACCAAATTGATGCTGAATTCGTAAGTGCCTGGATATCTGTTTGCGTGTGTCGTGACCTGATTTTTGATCATACTGCCAGATTGTGGGGCAAGCTAGGGCAACGTGAAAGCTTGCGAAACATTATCTGCACAAGTCCAGTTATGTTAGATAAACACCTCAACGAAATGGGCTCACTTGTGAAGATGGTGAAAGTCCTTTCGGTTTGTTAACTAAGCAGGTCCTGTATGTTTGACAGAAGCAACCTGTTTGTTTCTTGAAGCCTAGCCACATTTTGGTGCAATACGAACCTGACAATAAGAACATTCGTCGTTTGAGCCCAAAACGATTTCGGTCACTTTACCACGCATGCCTGGTTACGTCCTATGGCCGATGTGAAATCAGTGAGTCTCTTGCGCTTCGTGAAAGTTCTAATCTCATGAGTTGTTGCTATTTTTAGGTTCTAAGATGTTACAATGTGGCGTGTTGTTCCTTTATGGTGACACCGGTACGTTTGACATGGAAACACGGCTTACTCTATCGTTGTTTTTTTGCAGATAGTGCCATTGTACTTCATGATCCGGATAAAACAGTGTTTCCAACAAGCTCCACCCAGCAGTTAGGGGCGTGGTGTCGTGAATACGAGGGTTGCACGTTGGACAGATTTGTAAGGTTTGGTCTTAAGGTTCGTCGTCCACCAGAATGCCAAAAATAAACTCCTTATTCCTTAAAAATGTCCATAGATGACGAGGCAAAAGGAAAATACTTACGATTCACGCCCGAGGGGTTCATTTAAGTGCGCTTCTTTCAGGTCTATGCCATATCTGACGGAAAGCATTTTTCAAGTGTTAAAGCTAAGGGAATTATGCAAAATAAGCAGAGCAAGAACCGAAGACTGACATTCGATGTTTTAACGTCTTTGCTTTATGCACGTTTCACAACACCAGAGATTTACAGCACTCTTCCTTCTATTGTGAACACAACCATCTCACAGCTACAAGGGCAACCTGCTCGAGCAACAAGCATGCTGGTTGACAACCCAGGCATAATACGCAAACTTGTCTCGACCCGTCTGATTCAGAAGCCTGAGAACAGCAGCAAAATTTTAAGATTAAATTTTTCACGGCGTAGGATTGTACCGGTGAAGGAAATCTTGAATTGTCCTGACCCTGTAAAACTTTGTTCGGTACCACATGGTGCCATTCGTAATTCTGATAATATGTTTGCTTTCACTGAAATAGCTCGGGCTTGACAGGCCCGAGCGCTGCCGCCGCCCCGCCGCCGCTGTTGCGCGCGTCAGTTCCATTGCCGCGCTAATAACCCTATTATCTTCCAGCAAAATGCCCAAATTCGAAAAATCCATGATCGTGCAGCCAGAGTTCATTGCTTTGGGATCAGATATGTATGCTGTAGTAAGCACTTTCAAGTAAGTCCTGTAGTTGTGGCCAGCACTAACTGCCGTGTTTGATACCGCTCTCATAATAGGCGTAAACCTGTGGTTAATGTACGTCAGTATTGTCTGCCAGAGCCAGGGGTTGAAGCGGACAATAGGATCCAAATGGTGCCTACGAAGGAGGGTGTAAGTAGTGCAGATTTAAAATTTGCCCCCCGAATATACCTTATACTTTCATTACATCACAGGCATGCCTCTATGATTCGGAATTTAAAACTTTGGTTTCCGTGAGAAAGGATATAGAAGCCTTGTTAGTAAACCGCCCAGAAACCGAAATGCGCATAAGACTCTCCGACAACAGTTTTGAACCTGCAATGTTTGCTGCTATAGGACCGGATCAATTTAAAGGAGATACTGCAATTGAAATAAGACGCCATTTTCCGACCGGTGAAGAATGTATGCGTGTTAAAACAGCGTATGGCTGTTATCTGACTGAGCTTCAGTGGTCTGAATTGATGACTCATTCCGAAGAAATACTCAAACTTTTAGCCTATTATTCTAAGCTAGCCGTCGTAGAACCAACTCCTACTAACTACCAACCACCATCACGGCGCCAACGACAACAATGAGAGCGCCCGCTTTGGCGCGTCGCGTGAGGCAGAAATGGTGTTTTTTTGGAATAAATGTCAGCAAGATGCCATGCAGGACGCCTGGCGGTGCGACTACATTGTGTCAGGTAGGTTGTACGTGTTGTCTTTGCGTTAAACCAACGGTTCTCCCGATCAGATACCAGCGGTGGATTCAATACTGTCCCGTGTCAGCGACGTTGAGCACCCCGCAACAAATTATTCACTTTCGCTAAAAAAATGCAGTGTGAAACAATATGAAGAGTGGATTTGTGGCGACCTGTACGTTTCGACGTCTGTGCCGGGGGAACGCAAACATTTATTAATTGAACTGTCTGCTTACTGCGCTTGCTTGTTCAACAATAGTTACGTTGAGTGCTGCGATCGTCTTAGCCGCACGATGCGTTTCATTCACGCTGTATCACGCGCAGCAACACCAATACATCACATCCTTATAGCTTCTGATCTGGTTGGCAAATATTGCGCTGTCCGACTGCGTGTGGTCGAGTTGAATGTTTCGTGTTTCTTGTCGCCATCGCCCATTCAATTCCCTATCTTCACGGCATTACACACTGATTACGGTCCTTGTGCAACAATGAAAACCATGTTTAGACAAAGGTCCTTATCAACATGTGATGTCGCATTGATCGACCAAAGCGGCTTCACAACTTGGGCACACTCAGCAGTCCTTCTGGCTGCTGGCGAAGTGTGGCGAGCACATATTGAGCATGCACACGCAAGTAGCTTTGTTGTGAAAGCTGAGGAGGTTCATAGTTCGAAAATTAATGTGCACTTCCCTGACGTATTGCTCAATGTCTTAAATGCAGCGCTTGAATTCATTTACTGTGATGAAATTAGCGTCAATCCAAAAAGTGCCGACGGATTTTCGGAGTGTACCGACTTTTTGTTTCACTGCGTTTATTTTTTTCAAAAGATGGGTCTCCTGTGCGATCCCAAGCTGCAGGACTGGTTATTTAATGCATTGTGGTATGCGTTACTTGTGCATCCTTGTGAAAATCTGTCGGATTCAGCCAAATGTCCTTACGCTTTGTTCAGTGTGACTACCCGTACCTGAAAGCAGCCATATTCGGAGCTGCATTCAGGTGGTTTGTTTTGGACCGTTGTACAGACGCGGATATTGAACTGATTGTTCATAGTGATGTAACATCATTTACCAAAGCGACAATATAGTGTAATTTATTTATATTTTAGCCAGGTATGAGGTACATTATTTTCATTGAGTTTTATACGTGACAGCAGCAGCAGAGAAGTAGTCAAAATCAATTGGTTTTGCTTTGGAATGGCGAAACATGAAACTAAGCAGAACCGAGACATGGCTGCCTCGTTCGCCTGTTTTGTCGTATATCACATAGCCGTCATTATCCAGGTGAGCTGACGCTCTCAATTTTTCGATTATGAGTTTCTCCTTGTACGTTGGTTTTCTTATTTCGTGGCTTTCCATATAGATTAAGTATCGTTGTCAGGTGGGGTATCAGTTTGTTCCAATGGGCGCTGAGAATCACTCGTTTCCTCACGTTTTTCACGTTCCTATCTTTCACTTCAGCGACAACGCGTTTGCAGGCGTGTTTGGCCGATATACAAGAGGGGCAATTGATAAGCAGTTCAGCCACCGCTTTTATGAACGAACTTTTGGTCTGTTTTGCAAGTATGAATCGACGTTGTTCTGCTGTTGTTGACGGTTGAATCAGAAACCAAATGGTAGGCAAGTGTTCGCGCAGTGAACCCGAAATCTCCGGAACCGGTTGTTGAATGAATAATGTCATTTTTGATCAGATTCGTTCGATTTTTGGCGTATTTTACATTGAGGTGGGCTACGTTTCTCTTCATTGTCGTCATCAAATGTAAAATAATAACCTTGGCTGTCGGGAAGTAAACTGTTCACCGTCACTTGACGCTTCGGGTCGGAATTGGTGACGTTTACAACTAAGAAGTTGTCAGCACCGAGATGCATGTGTTGCTTAAACGGTCTGATCAGTCTGAAAGTTTCACCAGTGAAATACTGATTAGCAACGTGGTGTGCCGTTGCCAATTGGCGCCTGTCTAGCCCCAGGGCCAATACGGCTGTGTTCCTAAGTATTGTCGTGACGCTCTGTTTTGCGGCTGAACATGATTGAAAAAGGTTTTGCGTTATGAAGATTACGAGTAAATTAGAGTGATGACTGTGTACGCTAAACAGTTTCGCAAATGATAGGTGTCGCAGTGCTTCATCTGCGACATCATCAAGTAAGATTGCGCAGATTCCTGCCTTCTTTTTTGATTTGTTGATTATTTTAATCAAGTTATCAGGGTAACCCTCAATCACGGTGCAATCGGGTATCGCTGTTTTTATCTCAGCTAGCAAGCTTTTTGGTGGTGCTGCATGCTCCCCGTGAATCCAAATGAGTCGTGTGATTGGTGCGTCAAAGCATTGAGATCCGTTACGCAACAAACTAAACGCGAGTTTTGTCTTCCCGTGTTTGGTCGGGGCGCTCAAAATAACCGTGCTGGGCAAAGATATTGGAGTGAATTCCATTTTTGGATATAGATTCATTGAGGGCTTTTATTTCCGAATGTCACGTACGATTGTCATCCTAATCAGTCTCCCTGTCTGGTTCGAACTGGCCTGTTGGTAAAATGGTGTAGTGGCTGCGATAAATCGTCCAGACTAAAACGGAAATATTTCCTATTGCTTCGTCGTTTGCTGTGAACGACATAGTTAAAGCCGTTGGTCCGTGTTCACGTTGGCCACTGTCATAAAGCAACGTCGATTGGGATGGGTTAAGTTCGAACGCAAAGCACGTATAGTCTGAGTCAAAGCTGTCGATATCTATGTCGGCTTTTGATTTCAAATATTGGTACATTCCGTTGGACGCCTCGTTGTAATGTCGCTCTTCGAAGTCAACCTCATAGCCGAAAATGGTTGGTAGGTGGCGTAAATTTGCTTTCATCAAGCAGCGCTTTACGTTGCAAGGTTGAAAACGCAGTAGGTTCTTATTCCAATGACCATCGTACGCCTCGCTCTCTTGTAATGCGACAAGCATTCTGTCGGTAGCACCCCGTTTGTCACCGTTTGCGGACCAAAGTGCTGCATTGTCTTCGGGTGTAAATATGAGTACAGTTTGTGTCTGGTGTATCTGTAGCGCAATGCTTGTGTGATTGGTGTTTTGAGGCGTAGTCGCGGAACAAGAAGTGTCGCATCGGTGATGATTGCCTTGTACACAACCTGGGCTTGCCCTTCTGCAGGTTCAGGTGTTACAAACAGCTGTTGGGATTTCGAAGGAAACAACTTAAGCAAAATATCGACCGTGTGTGGTATAGGTAGTTCAATGCTCATCACGTCGGACCACAGGCGTCCAGACATGTGCACCAAGTTTGAACCTGCAATTAGCCGACTTCGTTTGTACGCACCTGGATTCGAGTTTTCGTTCTCGAAGACCATGTCCATGGCACCCGGTCGGTCAGGCATGTACAAGGAACATTTTAATTGATTGCGCTTGTACTTGGAACTTGTAAAGTGCAATGCCTTCAGGTATGATAGCCTGTGGTAATTTCTCGATGTGCTTTCAACACATGTCCCGTTATAGTGAACGAGTAGGTCTTCGAACAAAGTTGAAAGAAAATTTGTCGTAACCGTGCACTGATCTTGGGTGTCCAAATTAACCCAGTCCATTGCACCGAATTTCCGCTTTAAAACTTTAAAACTCACGTTCAGAACGATGTCTCTTGTTGAAACCGCGTACTTATCACTACCTTTAATACTGAAGATCAAAGGAGACGGATTATCTGAATCGGTGGGTAACAAGCTATCCGGTCTAATGAGATCATACGAAATCCCGTCAACATATTTTTGTCGAAATGCTTCTGCCGATAGAGCATAATCTTCTGTTGTTTCTGTCAAGAGCTTTTTGGACTCTGTGATTGGTTGCAAAGATGCTCCACGCTTTCTTTTCGTAGTAGTCATGATTTTGAAAGATGGGTTGAATGCAATTAGAGGTTAAATACGCTTTTTCTTGTACGCATGACGTCTTCGTTGCCGTCGTTTCTTTCGTTTCAGCTGCCGCTTGGTACGTGTTCTAGACGATTGTCGTGAGCGCGCCATTTGCAGAAATAACATGTATTGTCATAAATATTCTAACTGATTTTGCTTTTACAGGCTCGCCGCTGGACTTAAATAACCGAAAAGTTAAGAGGGAAGTACGCGCGACGTACAACGTGTGTTATTCCACGTCAGTATTTGTCCACTCGAACACCTTGTCAACTTGGCGAACCATTGGTAGAAAAGTTGCTATATTTTTGAGTTTGGAATGATGTATGTAACTGGGGTTTATCTGATCACATGTAATGAAGTACATATTATCCACAGTTCGGCTTTGCAATGCAGACAGCGTTATGGGAATTATTTTTTGGCGTGTTGCTTGTTCGTTGAACACCGTTGAAGGTACACCGAACAGTCTCTGCCATCCTGGGCTAAATTCGGCTCTGGTGGACGGTTTCA
>JASAMV010007926.1:0-12089 GCA_030248065.1 Rhynchonema sp. JSB1_4 | reverse complement strand
TGAATATTCTTTATAGTGACTTCTCCTAATTACGAAATTCCTATGCGCTCCTTCGCTCTTTTGTAGTCCTGTTGTAACATCAACTGTGTTTGTGAGTGGGGTGAACACGCCAGTGCACGCTATTGAAACCAGGACTTGGAACAACACTGCACAAATAAACATGTGCCCTCGTGGACATGTTCAGTTCCGGATTCCAGAAAATACGAGCAGGAAATCTGAAGCAAAGTCCAAAATAATACAGCAATATTTTTTAATATTCTATCGAAGTTAACACATTTCGCCTTGACATTGTAAAGTCTGGTAATTTGTTATCTGTGCTGTAATGCAAACATGAAGGTATAGAAAATTTCTAAATTCGCTGCCGCACAATAAAATACGCCGCATAGTTAATGTCAAGATCTACCCGAATGCTAATCACGCGCAGTTCTGAAACATCGCGCACGGCTGCCTGGCTGGCTGGCAAGCTACACGTGTGTCTGCTGCCGGAATGTTTCGAAGGTTTCGGGTTTAGAACTTGACATTAACTATGCGGCGTACTTTATTGTGCGGCAATGAATTTAGAAATGTACTATACCTGAGCTTACTATTTTCCAATAAAACAACTGTCTTGTATAAATCAGGTTCAAAATAATATATTAATCATTTATTCAGCAATTCAGATCGGTTTGAGCGCTAAATCGACGACTCTGATCAATTTCGAAAGCAGCACAGTTTCACAACGCTGCGTGCCTCAATCAAAAGTGAACGCGCACAAATTCCACATTCTCAGGAATGTTCATTATTCGGAGAACACCTGCCGCACCGATTGCCTTGAGGTGAGCGGAACAACAGTTTAGAAAGTACGGGTCGATGTCATTCTTGGTGATCGGATATAGATGTCCTGTCTTTGTCGCTTGGGTGTTTTGTACACTTGGCAAATTTTGAAACTTAGTGCAACCACCAACTCCGTCCAGCGCCGAATATGTGCTCCCACGGTCACAAACACCACCGTAATAAACAATTTGCAAGCTAACGGAACTTTTAGTAGATCTCAAATGATTCTCGCAAAAGGGCACTATACATACCTCAAAACGTGTATAAATCACCAAGTTCGATACCGTTGCCACAATACCAAACTGCCTTTACGACCCAGGCAACACTGTTTTCCAATTGTGGCTGTGTTCTTCCGATGGACGACATGTACTACGATCACAACATCAGCAGCATTGATGTGTGCACAATCAAACAGCTCACTGATTGTTATGTCAATCGAATACTCGCCAATCAATCGTCAGTTGACTTCAGATGGGGGGATGTTCCAAAGCATTGGTGTCCATCTGGGCTATATTTGCAGATTTGACGACGTGATTGGGTCGTGCACCAAACTATGTCTACCTGCGTGTTCCGATTGGCAGTTTGGGCATCAAATGTCGTTTGCTCGATTTCATCAAGGTGAGTATTTCTTACCGAGAAAGTGTCAAAGCACCGGATTCCACGTTTTTAGCCAATCTGACCGTAAGTGATGGAAATGGCAAACAAACCAAGGTGGCCGCGATTCTGAACATTGCGTTCACAAGGCTGGAATATGTTGAGGTAAAGCTATGCGTTTTTAGAGAAGATCACTTCTTTTTTATGGCTTAGAAAGTTCAACACAAAATGTTTGCAGGTCACACAACGAGCAGCTGTCACAATGTGGACATTGATTAGCAACATTGGTGGTCAGCTCGGCCTGTGGCTGGGTGCTTCGCTGCTTTCACTCGTGCAAATCATTGTCATCATCTTAGTGGCTGCTTGTAATAGGAAGGAGATCAGAAAAGATTCGGAGAAAAATGTGACATTTGAGTCAGCGTAGTCTGCTACCTACATAGTCTATTTCTATCCTAGATAAGGTTCCTGGAAAAGTTTTTACGCAATCTGTGAAAGTCTACAATTTTTCCTGCAAGTTTTCGATTTTGGACAACAATAAACCACATAATTGTGACGTATATACTGAGTCTGGCAATCTGCTTAGTTTTATTTTATTTGAAAATTCGCTCCCGAGCGTGAAGAAGTACACAACGAGCAGCTTTGAAGTACTACCGCACCTAATGTGTTGAGAGTTGAAGTACATATTTGTAAATTTCGATGTGTGTGTATAGTCCAGCCACCAGCTCATGAGACGACTGTTTTTAAAGCTTGCTTGGCCGTTCAAAAATGCTCCAGATACACGTGTTTTCGCAAACAAAAGAAAGAGATTGGCTGAGGGAGATGATGACAAGTTCCAGCTGGCTGACCTCAATTTGTTGCGTGCTTACGCGAACAGCAGCGTTGTTCAGCACACAAATGTTTTGGGAGTCAAAAGGGAATTTACGCACCGAGTGGAGAGCGTGTTTTTAAAAAATACGTGCGTTTCTCTTTCTTTCCGAAATACGTGGAACCGGAACATTGTTGGATCCGCACAAGCCAATTTCAAAAAAAAGTCGTCTCATGAGTTCGTGGATGGACTATACGCAAGTCAAATAAAAATAAAAATAAAACGCAGCTTCGTGTTGAACGTGCACCACCAAAAAGTGAAAAAGACGTATGTGACATCGACACGGAATCACATTAGTGTAACATTACAATAACAATGGAAGTACCAGGTAAAATTGATAACATTCGGTGTATACCTTCCATACGCAAGTTGTTGTCCAATTATCGGCGTAAAAACCATGAATAATTGGTTATAAAAACTGCACCATTGATCATAACCACGAACGATGCGAGTATGTTTAACATTATGTTATGCTGTGAACTTTTTTCAGAACTAAACTTTCTTTTATTGTTCTATGTACATACTTCAATGCTTCCGTGTAACAATATAGAATTATTATTTCCAAAAAAACACCTTTTGATGTTTTCCTGAAATTTAAAACTGCAATTTCAGGCCTGGTTTTAACACCCACTAACTAGCTCAGAAATGAATTCAATATCAACAATAATCACAATATCGGTTTTCTACCTGAACTTACCCAGCTGCCCCGCGCAATACCTCATCCCGACAGTGTCAGGCATCGGTTGTTTCCAGCGGTGGGACCAGCGTCACGTTTTGTGCGCTTCACCGTTTCAGATTCAGGTATGAGGCTGGGTGATGTGAAAACAGCCGTTGTGTTGCTCAACAAAACCGCGGTGCAACCGTGGTAAATTGGTGACCAAACTGTCCGTCACTGGGGGTGGCAGTGGTTTCACTGCATGGAGGCCTGATGGGTCACTAACCATCGCAAGATCAACAACCAAACTCACATACAGTGTGCATTATTTTAGGACAACATCAACGAGCTTGACTGTTTGGGTCTTTGCCGCGAACCAACCTGTCGATCAGTGGAATTTGATGAGCGAATCAGACGATGTTCACTATTCGATCAATACTTCCCGCCTCCACACAGCAAGTATGACCCGAGGTTAGTCGGATACAGTCTAGCCTCTATAATGAATCTAACCGGACCCACAAGCAGCAAAGGTCACTGATGAAAATGTTCACTACTATGTACATATACGTACATAGCATAAGTGGGACTTGGAAGTTCACAATAAATCGGGACCACAATGTCGGTCCACACGTGGGTACCCCACAGAACGTGTGGCTTAAAAACTGGTGATCTTCAATAAGTCTGCCGTTTGAGTCAGAAGTCTTGATAGAACCTGACCGACAATATCATGGTGTATCGCCGTGCAAGTAGGACAGAGAGGTAGTAAAAATGAATCACAGTGTAAATTATTGAGAATGTTTGCCGCCATAAACATCTGTGAAGCATCAGCGCAACATGAAACATTTGTTCTTGCGCCCAGTGGTTAATAAAAAAATTTTTTATTCAAACCCCATTTTTTTAAAAAAAAAATTTTTTTTTCTAATTTAGAAAAAATTTTTTTATTCCAGCCAAAAATTGCCAGAAACGAAAAAAATGAGCGCTAAAGAAAAAAATAGTGGCATTTTTCTTCCATAACGTGTGGTAAGTGCATATAAAGCACTCACGACACGAAAACAATACTAAACAATGGTCAATGAGTACCAACAGTAGTCAGGTACACACCCGTACACTTCCCCCACGTGGTGTGGGTGCCTTGGTGTGGCTTTGTGACACTCAAGACGGTAAATTTGGGTGAAACTATTGCCTCTTGGTACACGACCAATGCAAATATGTGACAAACAGTGTAAATATAGAGTGAATATCACACCGAATCACTGCTTTCGGGTCTGTTGCATGGATAAATGCATGCCCACCCAGTCACATGTACATGTGTAATCATATGAGAGGCCATGTGAGTGTGTGCACTATGTCTAGATGCCACAAAACAACGATTATGGCACCCAATACACCCATGGTAGGGTCGGGTGATGTTAACAGTAGCAATTTTTATGCAAAAAATAGCACTTTTAGAGCAAAAAAATAGAGAAATTTTCGAATTTTGAAACAATAAAAAAAAATTTTTTTTTAAACTTTTGGAACGAATTTTTTTTAAAAAAAAATTTTTTTTTAATAAAAAAAAATTTTTTTTAAAAACCACTGCTTGCGCCCAAAACTCTGAACGGTTTCTGAAATTCTGGTGGTTTTAGGTGAAAGGCATTGTGGCCTGATGATCGTAGACGAGATATAGGTACATCTGAATTTCTTTCGCCTTGTCAGTCACCAACACAAGCAAAAACTGTTACTACAGATTCCTACCACCTCCTCATTGGCCGTGGCCCCCAGACCCCCGTCTCCCGCCCCCTCCAGCCCCAGACCCGCGATCGTGTGAGTTCTCTGATGGCAAGGTTGTGATTGATTGGGGCTACCGCTATTTTGCACATGCTGTCGGATGTCAACCGCCCGGATTTAGTTTGAGCCAGAGGAGATAGGAAACTCAGATTGTGATTGTTTTGCTGGAATACGTTATTTGTGTTTTTAAATGGCAGCAGTTTGCATTTATTGGACCAAATTCTCGAGAGACATAAGCAGGTGTATTTGCGCTTACCTAGTTGGGTATGAAATAGCTACAAATTTACTACTGCGGACGTATAATGTACATGAGAGAAGCTGCTTCGAGAATAAAGTATCTTATGAGGATGAGCAGCGCGGCCAAATTGCATAATCCAATTTTAAAAAACCATCACATGATCATAATTTGTGTGGATGTGAGTTTACTCTACGACATCGGCCCACTGCATGCGGGTACACAGAACCGATGTGTACATTGCCACGTTGGTACAAGGGATGGGCGATCACTTTGAAGTCGCAACCGTCGAGTGAGAACTGAAGAAATGACAATGTGTCTGTCCTCATTACAGTGCGTTTTTTTCGCGGAAATCGGGAACCGGTATTTTCAGTCGCGTTGAGGAACTATTCATCACATGAGGTGATAGTCTAAGGAAGTTAATAACAGATGAGGACCAAGGTGTCGTTCACAAAATGTGGAGGTTTAGGCCAACTAAACTAACACTGCAAGCACGTTCGTTGCGATCATCACTTGGTCGAGTTAGAAAACACAAAGTGTACAGCGCCAGGTCGAACTCGGGGCTGGTGTGCACGAAAAAGGTGCTCGATCGCTTTGTGAACCCGTCCCAAGTGAACTTGACGGCACCCAAGATGTTCTGACAAAATAAATACTGTGTCAAACACTGGTCATCGAAAGCGATTGGATCTGCCTTGATCACGTGGGGGATTAAGAGATTTGCTACTGCCACTGTAATTTCGACTAGCGTACCGTAGGTCTGGGAAACAAGAAGCAAAACTGCGTGGAATCAGTATTTCAAAACATTCTCCATCTAAGAAAGTCACGCACGGCAAATCTGTCCCGATCAACAAACAAGTTCGATAACCACAAGCGAGTTGCAAGGTAAAAGTTGGACTGACGATGACCAGGGCACAATCTGGTTCTGAAGTTTTTGGCAGAAATGCAGCTAACGTGTCGTCGAATCAGGTATCCCTTGTAATCGACGTTTTCATCCCGATTCCGTTCCATCTCGAAAAATCGCACCCAGTTGTGCACGCCGATCACCTGATCTTTGTTGACCTGGAAATGTTTTTTCAGATCGAAAACTTGCGAAGTTTAGCAAAATTCTGCAACCAAACTGGCCTCTCCGACGAAAACATGTTCGAAACCCGAACTGTCCGTTTTGCCACGCGCCCGAGAGTACATATCAAACCAAAGGTGATACACACGACGACGGAATTCATCCCGCGTGCGGGCGTATGGGTGACCTGATGATCATGATGATATGCTAAGGAATCGATAGACGAGTGTCTAAAGTTGTTCCCCATCAGCAAATCAAACAGCACAGTATTATACGTATTGTAGGTTTAACTTCCCGTGTCAGAGATGGGCTCAGCTAAGCACACAAGCCGAGAAGCTGCCCAAACACAGACGAAAGAAAGAACATGCTGCGCGTTTTTCGTTGATGTGGCATTGGAAATGGTCAGTGTAGTATTGGAAATGCAGGCAACCCAAGTGCGCATTGAAATAATTCCAGGCATAAGTATCATGACCAGTAACAAACTTTGTGATCGGATCAGAGCTGCGTTAGTCAAGTGAGTTTTTTAATTTTGGCAAGAAAGAAATATCATGACTTATGTAACCCGATCAGCAAAGTTTGCTGCCAACGGCCACTTACGATGTCGATGTAAGAATGCGAACGTTTCGCGCATCACATTCGTTTTGAACACCTCATCGAGCCACGCATTCGCTTCGTTACGTTCCTGATTCGTTGCCTGTTCAGCTTGACCGGTCATTCGTTCGTAGTTGTTGAACAGCGCGATCAACTTCTCGTACGTCGGTTTACGTAACACAGCTGTGTCGACGCGTTCGAATAGACTGCAACAGTTTATATTGTTTGATATTTATGTTGGCTGATGTTTCACACTTCCTCGATCCGTGGTCCTGCACGGTTTACCAATGTCACTAAGGGTACAAGTTCAATCCACAGTGTTCTTCGAAACAAGAACGTAAATACAAAAAAGCACATTATCGTGAAACATCACCCAACCGATATCTAGCATTGTCCTGATTGGACGTTGTCTGCGTGTGTCCCTGCCAGCGCACAAGCACCTGTCGTGATGTGGGTCTGTTCGTGTCGAGTCGACTCAAGTGCGCAATCATGTTGTAAATGTCATCGTCGGAAATCTGCACGTCTGAAAGAATAGAATGTGACCTTTTTTGTTAGTCCATCTATTGATTTGAGGATTCTTGGAAAGCCACTTACTGGGCAAGCGTTCCGAATAAGCCAAATTCACCAGCACGTACAGACTGAGGAAACGAATCCAAGACATGGCCTTCTTTGATTAGTTGCGTGATTTTCATAAAAAATTTGATCGGACCAGTAGAGAGTCCAACGTTGTTATGGTTTACCGTCAAATTGCGTTGCCTGTGCGTTATCACCTTGTTTGTGGCAGTCAACATGTGAATCAATGTGATTAAACAACAGCGGGTTTTTCAACAGGAAGTGGTAACGTTAAAGTCAGAGCACCGTATAACGAAATTCTACAGAACATCATAATAAGCTGATTTTATGGGATGCAGAAAGAAACTTATGAAGTAACATATCACTGATGCTTATGAACAGACAGTCAGTGGATGCAACTTTGCTTGTGAAGCAGTTTAAAGTGCCTCTACAATTGAATGTTGACCGCGTTTGCTGGCAGCCATTGTTTTGGAAAATGAAGGCAAGGTATCAGAAACCCAGATTTAGGGAATGGATTTTCAACTCGTTGCTTTGTGATGTTTCACGGAGCCCACATATTTTCACAGGAGGAGAAAAAAGGAAAAAAGTTTGAGGCGGGCCTGTGCAAGACAGAAGGTAATCCAGTCTAAGATATTTTCAGCGTTTTATACACAGACGTTTCTCTGTTAAACGAGATATAAAGCATTGCACGAAACGCCAGGTGTGACAAATGATAAACGAAACACTCCGAAAAATCAAGCCTTTTTGAAGCACCCTTTTACTGCTGCGTAATTTTAGGCATCTGTGGTGAATGAAATAAGTTGTCAATTGCAAATAAAAATCGTCTAATTATCCTGCGTTCAGGATGTGCTTTTCGTTTTTCAAAACCCTACACAGCTCACACAGTGTTTACTACAACATGCGCAAAGCAGCCATTCCACAGCGCACACACACGACAAAGCCGGCCAGCTGAAACATTGCTGTGTTGTCGCTGTGCTGGCTGTGTGTTGTCGTTGTGTGTGCGCTGTGGAATGGCTGAATTGCGCATGTTGTGGTAAACATTGTGTGAGCTGTGTAGGGTTTTGAAAAACGAAAAGCACATCCTGAACGCAGGATAGTTAGACGATTTTTATTTGCAATTGACAACTTATTTCATTCACCACAGATGCCTAAAATTACACAGCAGTAAAAGGGTGCTTCAAAAAGGCTTGATTTTTCGGAGTGTTTCGTTTGTCATTTGCCACACCTGGCGTTTCGTGCAATGCTTTATATCTCGTTTAACGGAGAAACGTCTGTGTATAAAACGCTGAAAATATCTTAGATTGGATTACCTTCTGTCTTGCACAGGCCCGCCTCAAACTTTTTTCATTTTTTCTCCTCCTGTGAAAATATGTGGGCTCCGTGAAACATCACAAAGCAACGAGTTGAAAATCCATTCCCTAAATCTGGGTTTCTGACACCCTGCCTTCATATTCTAACAAAATGGCTGCAAACAAACGCGGTCAACGTTCAATTGTAGAGTCACTTTAACCTTGGCTTTTGGCAACATGGGCACACATATGCATTGTATAATACTGGCGAGCAACAGACACACACACAACCCGACTCGACTGAGACAGCGAAGGACTTTTCAAACACAAAACGAAAAAATAAACTTTTTCTCTCTCTGTGGTCGGGTCGTGGTCCATTCCTCCAGTGTTGCTGTTTCAGGTCGCAATCGCGGGGAGCAGAGGTATCAATCGGGCCGGGCCGGCCCGACCATGGGAAAACTCGCGATTTTTTTGACCAACTTTTTCTGATGAGTTTTTAGTTAGTTTTTTAATTCCGTGGCTCAAATCAAACCACATTTTCAAATCAGGTCCCGACAGTGTAGTACTTGGTCAGGGTGTTGACGATAGATAGATTGGGACCCGAAATGTGTCGACGATAGATAGATGACCCAAGTCCGAAATCTGGGGGGGGTCGACCCAAACTTGTTGACGATAGATAGATGGTGGGGGGGGGGGGTCGCCAAAAATCAAGGTATAGTATAGTGCATTAAGTAGGTAATAATGTGTAAATATTAATGAAAATGTGTATAGATGTACTAAATCCGCGCGTAGCACGCGATTTTTTGCCTATTTGGGGTGAAAAATACCGATTTTGAGCCATTTTGAGTCAAAAATGTCAATTTTGGGTTCGAAATGTGTTGACGATAGATAGATTGTTCCCAAAATTTGTTGACGATAGATAGATTTGCCCATATGTGTTGACGATAGATAGATGAAATCAAAAAGTGTTGACGATAGATAGATGAATTTGGGGGGGGGACCCCCCCACCCCCCCAAGTACTACCCTGGGTCCCGAATATTTCAGGAGTGCCTCTCTGTTTTGTTTTACTGTCGAACAGTGCAATACAACATGCGAATTAATCAGAAGTGGGAATCAGGCCGGGCGGACGTTTCCGGCCCGACCTTCCGGAATGTCGGGCCCGGAACGGGCCGGGCATGGCATACCCGGCGAGCAGAGGTCGCAATCGGGCCGGGCCGGGCCGCGATTTTGGGCTTTTGGCTCGGGCCGGGCCTGGCCGGGCCGGGCACCCCGGCCCGAAGCTTCTGAAGTGACTTATTTTACTGAAAAAGTAGGGGTTTTTTTGTCAAAAATACTAAAATTTCTGACGGATTCGGCAAGTACTAAGTGATCAGTATTGTCCAGTGGTGTTGCTACCCAGGCGGGGCGGCAACCTACTGTACCACCAAAAATGTGGGGTGGCAAAGGCAACCTACCTCCTACTGTACCGGCCGAGCTAGGGGGTGGGGGTGGATAAAAATTTTTAGGTCTAAATATTGATGAAAATGTGCTCTAAAACGCTCATTTCGGGCGTAGCGCGCGATTTTTCGCCTATTTTGAGTGAAAAATGCCGATTTTATGCCATTTTGAGCCAAAGATCGCAACTTACTGTACCAGCCGCCGGGCGGCGACCTACCTACTGTTATGTACCAAGATGGAGCGTCAACCTACCTACCTACTGTACCTAGGGGGGACCCCCCCAGCCCCCACCCCCCTGCAACACCGTTGTTTTCAACCAAAAAAATAGGTTCAAAAAAATCGCAAAAACTATGCCAACAATTGGGTTAAAATCTGAGCCAAAAATTCGGGCCGGGCCGGGCCGGAGATTTGGGGGTACGGGTCGGGCCGGGCCGGGCCGGAGATTTGGGGGCTCGGGCCGGGCCGGGCCGGCCAAACCCGGCCCGATTGCGACCTCTGCCGGCGAGGACCTCGTCGGTCCGGGTCCGGCTGGGGGTAACCTAGCCCGATTCCCACCTCTGGAATGAATTACCTGCAGAAATTATTTGAAGTCGATTTGTGCGCCAAAGGAAGTCCTAATCATGCCGTCAAAACAGCCGAGACAGATGCGATTCGATGATGACAGTTTGCGAACGTTATCGTCTTCCAGTTTGGTTCAACTTCGCAATTGCCAAGTGTTACGGCGGCACGATTTGGTCAGCGAAGATCTCTGGTTCGAGAGCGGAGTAATATTAAACCCAGAGCGATTGTTTTTCGATCAAAAACGACTTCCAGATGTTCAGGTGGGCGTGGGCTAGTGGCGGGGCGGATCCAGCTCTTGGCCAAGGGAGGGGCCGGGCCAAATCCACATCCAATAAGTCATTTTCATCTAGTTCCGTTTTTGAAACGTCATTTTTATGTGATGCTTGCTTAGAATTTGGCACTTTACCCAAAATACTGTACAAAATGTGACAATGCGCGCGAACCGCGTGAAATTTTGGGTCTTTTTCTGCGCACGAACGCCACGTTTCATTCAAAATGTGTGAATGAAGGTATAAAGGCAGTCTACGGGAGGTTGTCACTCAGCCCCCGAATACCGTAACCCACCGCGAGCGAGATCGTTGCGAGACCCATGCTGATCGCTGCGTATCGACACGTGTATTAGCGGCAGCAAGCTGGAAATTGTCATCGTGCGCGTCGATCACCAAAACTTCAAAATGTTGGTTGGTGTTGGCGCTAACACGCAAAACATAGATAAAAAACAAATTGGTCTCGACGACACGATCTTTGCAGATCAATATTACGGTGGGTTACGGTATTCGGGGGCTGAGTGACAACCTCCCGTAGACCGCCTTTACTTGCGTATTTTTCCGCAAAATACCGTAAAAACGTAAATACAGCCCCCCCCGGAATAGAGCCCCCCGTAATACAGCCCCCCAAAAAGGGGTCAGTGAATTAATAGAGCCCCCCCCCCGGAATAGAGCCCCCCTAAGTAACGTCCCCTAACAGTAGTGTATTAAGGCTTGATAGTGGTGTATAGGTACATTTATGCACGTATGTTGTTCGTTCAGAGCACATAATACGCCTCTTATTGACGAATAGACACGAATAAATGCGATTAGAAGCGAAAAAACATCCTTTCAAACCCCTTTTTAGGGGTTTTTTGGGGTATTTCTGAGAACAATTTTTCAGGTTCGGGTCAGTGAATTAATACAGGCCCCCCCGGAATAGAGCCCCCCCCGTAATAGAGCCCCCCAAAATGGGGTCAGTGAGTTAATAGAGCCCCCCTTCTATTTAGGTTTTTACGGTATATTTTTGAAAAAAAAACCGTTTTTTTCCAAATATTTTTCCAGTACTTAAGGATACCCATGGTCCAAAAACGCCTGTTTTGGAGAAATTTTCGTCGGGAAATGGCCTGAAACAGGCTAAAAATGCACTTGGAGATTAGAAGGTGCTCATTTTGAACTGTTTAGTACCGATTTACAATGGTTTTCACAACATACTCTCGCAGCCTTAGAACATATCTCGGAAATTTTTGGAAAAAACCGTCTTTTTCCAAAGGTTGCCACTTGGAAAAATTTCCGGAAAAATAAATACGTATTTTTCCGGGCCTCGGAAAAAAACGTTTTTTTTCGGTTTTTTTCGAAAAAAAACGGTTTTTTTCCTGCCCGCAAGTATAAATGAAGGAATG
>JASAMV010007925.1:0-12124 GCA_030248065.1 Rhynchonema sp. JSB1_4 | reverse complement strand
AGTGGCTGGTATCTATGGTGAGGTGCTGAAAGAACTGCAAAACGTGCAGCAACGATTCAAACAGCAAAGGGCGAAAGCCGCCAGACGGTTCAAGCCGCTACAGCCTGGTGAACGTATCTGGGTGTACGACACACGTGTGTCACATGGCGAGGACCACAAAATGGCACGTAGCTATACTGGCCCATTCATGGTGACTAAATCCAACACGAACAATACGCTGGAAATATATCGTGTTGATGAAGGACCGACGCAAATATTCACCGTGAATGTTGAAAAAGTGACCCGTGTATGTGATGAAATCGACAATGACCGCGTCTGGGACGGTCATACAGTCGTTTACGTGTCCGAACGAGAAGTTCGAAATAAAGGTGCTGAACAAACACAGTCGCCGCGCAAATAAACGCTATCATTTGCGCGGGACTGAACGAAACGAATTTTAATGATGTTGGCCGAGCGTAATTGTACATATTTATTTTTTCGTCGTTATTAACCGGTTTTACCCACCGTATTACGTGTTAAGCGATCGTCACGTTTTATGCGTTTGAGGCTTGCCGAGAGATGTCCGATGCCTGTGTATATCGTGATCCGAACTTGATATTGCCCTTGTGTAATGTCATGTTATCGTAAAATGATGTTTCAATGCGTTCGACGATGTTTGGGAAGCAGCACATGCAACGTACCGATGGGACTGTAAATTCGTTGTAACAGGCGCCCGAAGCCTGACCGATTTTTATTAGGCGTCCGATGCCTAACCGTTTGCGTCCGATACGCATTAATTTTATTTTATGCATAGGTACTACATGCCTATTGCTCAGCGTCCGATACGCTTAAATTTTTCGATGTCCCGAAACGATATAATGACTGGTATCAAATGTTTTCGCCGCCGCCTTCACCGCATTATGATACAGCTTTATAAGGTGCACCAACCGGTTGTGTAGTGGCCGATGCTAAACTGTTGTTCACCACCGGGTACCCAACTCTGGTGAACAGTGAATGTTAACTGGCGGGAAACGAGTTATGGGCCTGGCCCTTTCGTCTGCCTAGCTGCTGCGACTGCGTTCTTCGACGCAAACCACACTGACGTCGATGAGGTATCAAACGTTGCTGACATGCATTGCAGATCATTGCATTATTCAGCAAATTACTTGTAATTTCGCTCGATTATCGCAAATTGATCAGCTATCAATCCGGAAATGGCCGACGATTTTTTGGGTTCTGTGTTGAATCCACCGCCACCGCCGCCGGTGCTACAACAACCAGACGATGAGGGCGGCGAGCAACAACTTGGCGAGCAGGAAGCCGGTATTGGCGGAACCGGTGGTGAGGAGACCGGTGATGCGGTTGGGTACGATATTGAGGCCGATATTGATACTGACCCAGATGAAGATCAGTTGCTGGGTGGTGATGACATGGACACCGAAGAGTGGCGCCAAAAGCCGACTTGTGAGGTGCGTATCATGGTGGCTAAGACTTACCCAAAGCGAGCCAGATTCCGTGGTACACCAGCGACAATTGCCGAACGATTGAGATTTGCTGAACATGAACGAGTCACCAGTGCCGGCCAGTCCGTGCTGCTTGTGAGTGTGTGTATCAGCATTGACAGTCAAGAGGTGGTCGTGACATCGTGAGAAACCGATTGCTGAGGAACTACCACATGTGTCACGCGTTTGATATGAGGCAAAACCACAAGACCCGACCACAATGGCGGCCTTGTTGCGAAAGTGTGTTCCGATTCCGCAAGGAAATTTGGGATACTATCGCACCGGCGAGTTTGCCCCGACGTTCAAAATGACAGACTATGCAAAGGCAGTACCGGAATCAAGTACCAAGTACGTTCCGGACGTTCCCGTTCGAGGAGTGGCTTTATGAACAGCATGAAAACATCCCGCAGGAGGAACCGTTTGAATTCAAGACCATTGGCATATTTGAACGCAATGCGACCACACAGTTGCCCAACACATGGTTCGACATGGCGCATCCGCGCTCGGATCAGCTATTGAACCAGCCGGGTCAACCCCTGGTGGCACTTCGTCCATTGCTCAGTGGCACTGAACGAAATAAACGTGATCCGAAAATGAAATTTGAGCCACAACCGCGTCGCGCCAATGAATCATGCGACATGTTCAAGGCCAATCATGAGTTTCCGTTGGTGACCGGTTCGGATAACGCCATGTCTGCTGATGAATGCAATGAGCACATACAGCAGATCGAACAGATGATACACAGGACGAAGATCAAGAACATTGGCAACTACGTCAGCAAAGGCGTGCCGGGCATTGCTATCTCGTTCTTCCAAGATCGGGGTAAGAACTTTGCCTTCCGCAACTTCACGCAGTCCACGTATCAGTTCACTGCTGCTATGGGCCGACCAATTTTCACGCCACGCGTTATTGTCCCATTGGAAC
Source organism: Rhynchonema sp. JSB1_4 (assembly GCA_030248065.1). Classification (NCBI taxonomy): domain Eukaryota; kingdom Metazoa; phylum Nematoda; class Chromadorea; order Monhysterida; family Xyalidae; genus Rhynchonema; species Rhynchonema sp. JSB1_4. Next base: position 9,719 of record JASAMV010007925.1, on the reverse strand, counting down.
GCGCGAACAATTCGACGAAATTTATCCCATGCTGAAACACGCGTATGAAACGCACGGCTATCTGGAATTCGACATGGAACACGACAAAGTCAGCACCGCATACTTCTTCCAAGTGACTCGTTCGTGAACGTGTGACAAACACAACCGACAATGTGCACCTGCTGCTACAGCAGGCATGCATGCGTCACTATGGATACATTCCGAGCGCGCTGCAATATCCAAACCCGAAATTCAAGTTCGACGAACCGCACAATTCGTTGCTCGTGGTCGCGAAAATCCAATTTTCAACACCCGAGGGCTACGTGTTCAATGTGCTACCCAGTGCTGTGATGGAGACAGGCGGTAAAACGCCGTGCAAGAATTTCAAACCGCTCATGCGCATTCCCGATCACCACAACCCGACTTCATCGAAAGAGATCAAAAAGTCGGAGTTCGAGAAAGGTGGTCTGTTGATTGGCTGGGGAATGTCCAACACTGATGAGCGTGCGTTTTGGGACTGTTCGGTGCGGATCTGCCGCTGACGGCTGTGGACCTGCAGAACTGGCCACACAATCGCACGCGCATGAGCACAGGCCATCGCTTGGAGCTCGAGGTGATGCAGCAGGGCCATATGGAGGTGATGAAAGGAATGAACGGTGAGGACTTCATGCTCGGTCGCTATGTGCGTTCCTACCACATAGGCCAGCTGGGACCGACAGACTACTGGTATGCCTCCGACAAACCAGGCCAATCCGATGACGACTACTACAGTCCGGGCAATCTGGTGCTGGAAAAGACACTCGACTATCGAAATGAGGCATGTATCCAGAAAGAACTGTATGCCGCGAGTGATGCACTGTACATCGCAGATGCATTCACGTTGTCGCTGATGAAGAACAGCGCGATTCAATACAGCAATTTCGCGCGCGTCGCTACACAGAAGGGCTGCTACATGCTCGATTGTATGTCACTCGTGACACCATATATGTCTGCAAACGGCAAACACTGTCACGATGTGATCAGACAGTTCCAAAAGAACCTGATGCCGGACGGTCATGGTCGCTATCGTACTTTTAAATGGAAGGGTCAGCACCCATGTGCTATCCTGGAGGACCTGACCATCAAAATCGCGTCCGACTGGTACGAGAAACACGTGCTCGAGCTTGCCTCATGCAGCGGCACGATGCCAATCGAATATTGCATTCAAAAGGTTGCCAAACTGATGTCGGATTTCTACATGGTTGCCAGTGCGCGCACACTGATGGAGGTGCAAAAGTTGGATGATCGCGAGTCTGCTCCATGCATGATTCTGCTGATCGATGCCTATGCGCGCAAATTGCAGTACTGGGCGAAGTTCGCGACGTGCACACCCACGTTGCCGCAACCGATGAGTGTGGAGATGAAGGAGAATCGAAAGAGCACATACACTCACCCAAATCCGATGTCAATCTATGCACGATTGGCCGCATGTGAGGAAGCCAGGGCTGTGGGCCCGTTGCATTTCCGTGAACAACAAACGGAAATTCTGCGCGGTGCGGAAATTCTACGATCTGGTGCCGTTGAACGAACTGCTGGCTGACTACATTGGACTCCAGTCCAAGTACTTCGGACCACAGTTCCGTCATGACTTCATTGCGCCAATTTGTGTGTCGCACAGCACCGAATACTGTGAAATGTTGGCACAAACACTGGTGATCAGCAAGGATGCGTCTGAATACACCAGTATGGACCCGAAAGACCCAATCACCGTTTGGGACGAGGACGACATGGAAAACGACAATTGTCGGCTTGTGCACGAAGTTCGACACACAGTTGGAGTCGAGCGTTTATGCGTGACTACACGCCGGGAACGTATGTACGCTACCCACAGTGCATTGGCAATCTGATACTGGATGCATTGCTGTGTGACGATTGGAAACAGCAACGTGGCACGATGGAATTGGTCTATGAAATGCTGAAGGCCGATTCCGATTCCGCAGATGACCCTCTCGGTTCAGTGGCCGTGCAACGCGAGTCACTGCGAGGTCTCATCACACGTCACATAGCACTGTTGCGCAAACTCGAAAAAACTGGCGAGACCCGTGAAAACATGGAGTTGCGTCAAGAGCTACGCATCGAGACAATCATGCGTGCCAAGGAAGAACTGAAATCGAAAATCGGCATATCGACGTACCAGAACAAACTGTTCAAACTGGCCGACTTGAACGTGACATTGCCGGACATGAAGGAAATGGTGGACACTGCCGATGCATTACTCACACGAGTGAAAGAAGGCATGAAACACGCCACCCGAACGGAGGCGTTCCGCTTCACAGATGTCTATCATCTAGTGAACATTTATGAACAGTACTCCGATGAACCATTGTCGAAGAAATTCATCGGCTGGAAATTGGTGCAGGTGCTTGATGCCTGCATGAAACAGGTACAATTTGGCCTGAAACCGAGTCCGCTGCAAACTCTGGGCAGCCGAAGCAGTGAATATTCGCCGATGACTCGCAAACAGAACGTCGTGAAATCATTCGAAATGTTCCGTGGCGTGCACCAGGCGCAGCGTCTCAACTTGCTCGATTCGATACCAAGCAGCTATCAACCGATAATGGATGCTTGGGACGGTGCGTCGCCAGCACATCAGCAATTTGTGGAGTTCATATACCCACTGTTGACTGATTACGTGCAACAACAACTGTTGAGCGAAGACAATGACCCTGCTGTCGTTGCACTTCGTTGGGCCACGGAAATGTGCAACAAGTTCGGCATCGAGAATCCGGCCGGCTTGGTTGAAATGATCGAAGTGAACCTGGCAACGTACAAATCGTTGCACAAGGTCGAATGCGAATAGTTGATGCAGATCAAAGCTGAAATCGAGCAGCAGAAGACGATTATTGAGGACCTGCAAACCAAATTGGCCGAATATGAGTTGGCTGCTGCCAGTCAACCATCTACTTCGGCGGCTACCACACATGCCAGCCAACTGCTCGAGGCAACTGAACACCTGCTGCTATCGCAAAACTTCAGTTGGAACAGGTGACATCGGCCATAGAGCATGCCACCGTGTCTGGTTAAAACGTACCGATGGATGAACAACAAGCGGAAGTTGAACTAGAGCAAGTACAGCCGCGTGATGAACCAGTTTTGCCCGCGGTTGCTGATGCGAAACATCAGGTTGTGAAACACGTCAAGCGTGACCTGACCGAACGTGTGCCGACTGATCTGACCGACTGGAACTATAATCGTTCCTGCGTCCGTCTGCGTGTGCCTGTGAATGACTTTGAACTGCACGGTGCTGAGCTGTTGCAGGCTGCTGATGGCACACCTGAATATTACGAGCTGATTGTGTATCTGCGTGAACCGTCAGATAAATCATAAGACAACATGCAGACCTGGGCACACATTCATGCCAACAAACGTTGGGGATGGTTGAAATGTTGGCCAATGCCGACACCACGCATGCACAGTGATGCATGGTATGAAAATCTGCCACCCAACGCACGCTCTATTCTGAATGCGCTACTGTTGTTGTTACAAACCAATGAAGGATCCACGCAAGACTGTGTGCAACGACGATCATTGTGCCGACCCAATTGTGCAGGATGGCCTCGGCGCCATGCGCCAGGTCAAGTGTGCTGAAGTGCCCGAACATGGAGAGCACACATCGTAAGAGAAATGTGCTCGTCCGAAACGCTACTTTGGTTTTGGATCGACCTGGGCTCGTGTTGTGACGAATGAACCGGCTGCCGGTCTGATCTCGAAAGAGGATCTGGATCTGTACCGTTCGTTGACAACGATGATGGGGATTTCAAACGGTTCAAAAACAAATAGTACACGCTCAATACGTCGGAGCACAAATGTGACTACGGTGATTTGATCGCGGCGGCCAAGGCATATCATGAAGCCAAAGGATCATATCCGGTTACCGTGTCGCAAATGATCGAGGGTACCAAGCTCGCGTTTGTGGACTATCTGGATCTGTTTCCGGCCTGGGCTATAGGACACCCGATCCCAGAGGACCGTTGGAACTACAAAAATGAACCAGCTGGTGTGCCGAGTCAGGACTTGTGGTGGCCGCACGCCAAGTCAGATAAGCAGAACAAATGGACTTGTGGCTGTTGTGGTCAGACAGGTCACAATTTAACTGGCTGTTGTGAATCGAAAGACCACGTGCAACTGTTCGGAGAAAACAGTGCTGGCCAGATGGTGCGATTAGCGTGTGGTGCAATATTCCAGGCGAACAACTTGTATCTGTTGCCTGACCTGCAAATGAAACTGTGGTGGGATGCACAGATCGAAGAATACACATGGTCAGTGCCACTCGAACTGATGCCGACGTCTGATTCCGAGCGAATGGTACGCAATACCAATATCGACGGAACATTCTGCCCGAAAGAAAGAGATGTACGATAAAGAGAAGGTCAAGCTTCAGTATCGGTTCGGACTGAATGCTGTTGATGACTGGGCGACACGTCTCGGTGACATAATCGAGCAGCATGAGGCTCCGCCGCGTCGGGTGCCGAGTCGGCCCCAAGTTGGCGAGGAGGAGGACAGGAGCCGCAGTCGCGCTATGAAATCAGAGCGTCGATCGAGTTCGCGATCCGAATCGCGCTCGTCACGGCAGCAACCGAAACGAACGCGTCGATCGCGTCGACCCGATTCCGGTGGCTCGACGCCAGAACGTCAGCCAATCGAGGATCAGCTGGCTGCTCGACAACGAGGCACGATACATCGCCGCCGACTTTTTCTGCAACTCATCATGGAGGAATGTTGCGAGGTGCCGCTCGAGGATGTCGAGGTGGGCGTCGCGGTGCAGCCGGACACGCCAGTCGTGCCCGCACTCGCACCTACTACTCGCAAAGTCAACAACCGCAAACGCAACATCAACACTATCAGCAATATCAGCAACAGCAACGTCAACAACCGCAACCGGGTCCAAGTGGTTCGCGTCCCTCGCAGCCACAGCCGACGGCTAGTGTGACCCATACCGATCAAGCGTCTGCCTCCGGGAGCAGCACGCGTACGTTCCCGCAGAAAGCCTCGGGCTCATGCAGTAGCTCGCGCACGAAGAGTTCTGAGTCAGGATCGCAGACTAAGGCATCGAGCAGTGGATCAGGACGCGTGCAGTTGTAACCGCATTTCATTCGTCGTTTGCCGTTTTGTTACTTTCTACCGTTAACCGTTACTGCGTTTATTTCGATGTTTCTACGGATGATGGCCGATTATTAAATTTTACTGATTATTATGGTGGGAACGTGATCGACGCGTGCGTATGTATGCTGCTAGGGCGAGCTGGCGAGCACGTTCATGGCGTCACCAGATTGTCGTCTGAACTATATGCTCAACGAAAGTACGTATCAACAGTTCCCCTATCGGCTTATGGATGTGGCCCATAATAAGCCTATTCCTATGAGCCGGCGAGATGTCGTCGTGATTATACGTACCTCTTCGTTTGGTCGCCATTTTTAAACGCACTACCGAGATCGTCCCCCATGCATAGTCAGTTGGCTGCATCGACATTCGATTGGCCTGGCAATAGATCGACCTGTAAAGTTAAAGTAAAGTAACGGTAATGAAAGTAACGTTCTTCTGATCATCTGTGTGGCCGCTACAACTGTCCTGAGGGTTCTGCTCTTTGGTGGTGCCTTTGACTTGTCTGCCCCTGATGATGTTTCAATACTCTTCACTCTTTCTGCTTTCTATTCTGCATCTTCAATGGACGACCATCTGTCACTATGTTGCATACGGTTATGGAGGAGAGCGGCTATTCGGTTTTGTTGCCTGCCTTGCGCCGGCCTGACTGAGTTGTAAATTCTCCCCTCTTACCTTGTTTCATGGTGTTCAGATCACTCAATTGCCGCATTGTGATTGTCGTTGTGGTACAACGAAGCTGTGTAAGGGGGGATGTAGTCCCGTGATAGAGATTATTCCTTTAGTTTAGTACTGTTTAGTGGGGTTTTAGGCTAGGTTAGGTTGTATTTCTCGTAAAACTGCCTTATTGTTACCTTTTGTTCCTTGTTTACCTTTGTTTAGCGCTATTATTCTCTTTCTGGTGACCCCTGTTTGTGTGTGTCATTATTCTCCTCCGCATTTCTCTTATTTTAACCATTCCAAATCTTGTCATCTGGTCTTTCCAATGTAAGAGAACGGGTTACGGTAATTCTGTTGGAGTAAGGTTCGCGTCCGCGGTTACGTTTGTGTTTGTTATCTTTATTCGTGTGTGCCCCGTGTGCGCCTATTGCGCTTCCTATTGTTTTGGTTATTCCCTTTTGTTATTATAAAAACTATATTGTGAACGAGCGAATCGGCTGATTGACGAGCGAGTGAACGAACGAACACTCCATTCACGAAATCACGCACGAAACGAGCATTCCGAACATTGGCATTGATTGATTTGGCTCGGTTGACGAATCCGGTTCTGCAAGCACCAGAAGATACCTGTTGGGCTTAGGCTTATAGGATCTCGGGCTCGCAGGATCTCATCCGCTTCTGACTGCTCCCACTATTACTGTCAATGGTGAGCCTGTCACTGTTGTGCAATCACATAAATATATTGGTGCTGTTATTGACTCAGAATTTGATATGTCTGATCGCGCTACTATTAGTTGCGATCGAGTGAAACGTAATGTTCGTCGATACTTCTATGTTACATTGTTGCAATCTGCTCTCATGTATGCCATTGAAGCCGTATATCCCACCCATAATCGTGATCGTGACTTGTTTGAGCGAACTCAAAAGTATTGTATTCGTCTGTTTCTCGGAAATTGGAAACGTATTGTCGTGTCCAAAATTTCAAAATTTTATAGATGGGTGTCCAGCGATGAAGGTGTACTGTATGTGAAAGAAAGGTCTAAATTGCATAATGTTCAGATCGTGTTGTGGTGTGGCGCGTAAATACTATTGTGTGTGTCAGTTGTGTAACATTGTCATTATTATAATATTGCATTATTATATTCATGCAAACGTACTCCAACTCTTTATGTAATTGGTGCCGGCTAAATTGTAAAAAACCTAGGTATTCGTCGCTACTGTCACTCCTCGAGCTGTTGTTGATGTTTACCCTTGAGGATTGGTAGGTAACGTCTGGCCCAACCCGATTTGTTGTAATTGGCCCAAAACCTGATTCACGTATTGATAATACGCCATGTTTGGAACTGACTGCGTTGGCGTTGCAGCAGCCCTTAGGGACGGAGAAGGAGTGGATTGCAGTGGTCTGGGAATTACTGTTGTGGTTTGGCACCGAGCCGTTGTGGTTGACGTCGTATATGTCGCCCCGGATTCAGTGTCCATAACGGATGGGAACGGAGAAGAACCTGAAGGACCAGCGGAATTCTGTTCCTTTATTGAACTTGGATCTTTTGTCTCAGTCGGTGGAAGAGCAACAAGTTTGGGGGATGTCGGATCAGAGGAAACTTGTATGGCCGAAAACTTGTATGAAACAATGCAGCATCTTCCTCTGTATAGGAGATATCGCCTAAATCATGCGCTAAATCCTGCTCTTCATCGATTACTAACTTGGAGCTAGTGGAACACGCTGAAAATTGGGCTGGATCATAATTATCTTCCTGTTTGTCCTCTGGATTTTCCTGCCCTACACTGGAGTGAACTTGCACAAAAACAGGCTTCTCACCCGAATTCCGATCCGCTGACGTGGGCCCATCGGAAGGCCCGGATCTGGCGGTAGGATTTGGTGGATTGACATCGGATTGTGTGTCGCCAGTCCGGCTGGACGGTCGACCCTCAGACATCGCTGCCGTCTTCGAGATCTGGAAAGGTGATAAGGATTAGCCATTGTGCCTTGAAAACTCTATAGCCTGAATTATAACACACCAATTGTTATAAGCAGCGAGCCGCGCGCCAAATGGACAGGAAAACTGAACTTTTTATGATGGGGATTTCTTTGACTTTAACAATTATTTTTTTGAAAGCCTGGAGGATAAACTTTGTGGTACCTATCTTAAATTTGGGATTATGATTGTCTGTAGCATTTTTGTTGGATACCAGGGAGTACAACTGGATGTCTACATTGGGAGTACTCTACCCCGTTCACGTGGGCGTAGATTGTAGGCGTGCGTTGGTTGCATTGTCTGTGAATGTTCCCATGGTAAGGGTGTGGATTTGAAATTCTGTTTCCAGTTCTGCAATTTATTATTGTTTGCCAAATCGGGATTATTAAGATCTGGATGACACTCAGTCGCTTGATTGCTTGGAGGAGCTGTCTGCCGCTGGAAACGTGAGGGCACAGTTTTTAACTGATTGTAATGGACGGTGCGGAAAGTGCCATCACCATATCGGATCTGGACATTTGGCATCTTGACTCTGTAAACCGGATATGGACCTGTGTATCTCGGATTCATTTTGGCGCACGTGCCGGGAGCGACTACTGGATTCTTAAGATATACGATGTCGCCTACTTTCAATATAGGACCGGTCACCTCTTTTTGGGATCTTTCTAGTACTTTCTCTTGGGATTGTTGCCAATACATGGCTGCCAAACGCCATGCCTGTGTCAATTCGGATGCCAAACGTTCGACATAAGATTCAGGATCGACAACGTAAACACTTTGCTCGAATCGGAAAGCCGCCTCTACGGGCAACCGACACTCACGCCCGAACAACAACTTATATGGAGTGAATTTTGTGGTTTGATGATGGAGGTCCTGTAGGCGAACAGGACATATGGAACTGCAAGGTGCCATTGGTCCATTCGAGTACCGCAGTAGAACGAAAGGGCCTTGGTCAGGATTCCGTTAACTCTCTCAACTTGGCCACTGGCCCGGGAATTGTATGGAGTCGTGGTGATGTGCTCAGTACCGCATAATTTATGTAGTTGTTCGGATAGTTTGGAACAAAATGTCATCCCGTTGTCCGTCACAAAAGTTCCACGGGCGCGCCGTACCGACAGATGACCGTAGTCATCAATGTCTGAGCATATGTGTTTGCCGTGATGTCACGCACAGGATCTGATTCTACCCATCTGGGCATGGAATCACTGAAAACAAGGAGGTATTTGTACCCTTCAGGGGTAGTCATGAATGGACCTACTGGATACGATACCACGGTTTGGGAGCGATGGGGAGAGGAACAATGACAGTCTTTTTTTAGGATGAGTGCAGCTTTTATAACGATTGCACTGTTCACATGAACGACAATACTGTTGGATTTTATTGAACATTCGACGGAAATAAAATCGAGAACGGATTTTCTTATATGTGGCCTCTGTAGAAAAATGTGCCGCAGTTACGTGGTCATGACACAAAGCAAGGATCTGGAATTGTAGTGATTCAGGGATCACCAGGAGTGCAATTTTGTCTTGCTGAGGATCAATGAAAAACAGGACACCGTTGATTAAGTCATACAGATGTTCGGAGCCGACAACTTTCACAGCAACGTGTTTATCATCTGGCAATGTGCCATCTAAGAGATAATTCATCATCGGATTTATTTCGGGATCAAGTCGTTGAGCCTCTATCAATCGATTGTCCTCGATGATAAAGTCATCGTCCACAACAGGATTACTAGAGCCGTTATGGGGCGACTGAGTTGTAACAGCAGGAAAAACAATTGGGATTCCAATGTCGGTCTCAGTAGCCGAGGATTTCATTGTCTGCGCTGCACAGGATATCGTTGAGTCATGAGGGATTTCTGGGGATATATCGGAGCTGGCTGTCTCCAAATCCGATTGGGACGATTGATGGAGCGTTTCAGGATGGGACAGTACCGTGGGGAGCAAATTGGTCAATGGACGGGCC
>JASAMV010007924.1:0-10293 GCA_030248065.1 Rhynchonema sp. JSB1_4 | reverse complement strand
CGGGCCCGGGCTGTTTGGGAATGAACCCAATTGCATCGTCCCGTGCTGTGGCTGGGGGGGGGGAGGGGGGGGTTCCCCCCCCAATGGTACCCTACCCGCCCCGGCCTGGTACGCTACCCCCCTACCCGCCCCGCTCTTGTACCCTACCCCCCTACCGGCCCCGGCCTGGTGGCGATTTTTGACGACATTGACCTAAAAATCACTCATTTTATACCTAAAAATGCCTATTTTAGGCCAAAATTTGCCCATTTTAGGTAAAAATTGCGGGAGCAGACGTACCCGGAGGGGGAACAGTGGGGCAGGCGTACCATGGAGGGGGAACAGACGTACCCGAGGGGGGTACCCGGATAGCATGCTAGCTTTCTTGCGTGGTCTTCCTTTCTTGCATCTTTAGTTTACTGCATTGGACGATAATGTTTTTGCGAGTTTGTTTTGAAGTTGTTTGTTTCATGTTTTTAAAAAAAAGTTCAAATGGTTCGTTGCAGAGGCGAAACGAACCGGTTCGGAGGCGAGTGTTGCACTGGTGGATCAGTCGATCAGCGATGGTTCTATTGTGGCAGCGTATTCTGATGCGGTGGTCTATCCGGTGAATGAAAAGTTGCCGGCTGATGATTTCATGGCTTTTATGAAGCAAAAAGCGCAATTGAAGGGTTTGCGCATGGTGGAGTAAGGTGAGTTTTGAGTTTTGTTTCTTTTTCGTAACGTGTTGGCGCATGGTAAATTTTATATTTTAATCAAAAAACAATTGAGGTCGCTTATTTTGCGTTTCAGGTTTGTAGAGCAGGAATGAATTTTGAAGAAAGACGTGGAATTTTGTGGTCTCAATTTTTTTAAGAAAAACATGTTGCTGCTTGTATTTTCATATATGGAATGTGTATGTAGGGATGCGATGTAAGAGGTTTAGAAGGGTATACAGTGTATATTTTTGGTAGTTGGTATCCTGGCATCCTCGCATCCTGGCATTGGATATGATATGGTTCACCAAATTTTTGTATTGAAAAAGGATATGCATATATACTTTGAAGTTTTGTAGTTCTAATTTGTTCTCTATAATTTTGCATTTTTCAATTTTTTGAGCATTTTTCGGAAAAAAGTGAAATGTTTGTTGTGGAACGGTATTTAGTTATGCACGGTTGGTTAGTTCCATTTTTGAATCTTTTTTTTGAATTTCACTTTGTTTGTTATTTCAATCATGTTGGTAGGTTAATACATGTTTGTTGCGGTAATTTGTTCGGTTTTTTCAGTATTATTTTCTACGCAGGTATCACAGTTAATTGTTGCAGTCATTCTGTGGATTTGGTTCACTTTTTTAATTTGGATTACATATTTGCGTGCTTTGGATAAAATTTGTTTGTGTTCGGTTTGAATTCATTTTTAAGTGTGCTTGCAGTTGTGTCTGCAACCGTTTTATTGAAATGGGTTATATTTCAAATTTGCTTTGTGTGGTGTCGCTATTTATGGATAATATAGATATCTGCTTGTTGTTGATGTTATAGGTTTGGGATTTGGTTTAAGGGTAACAATTCGTTTTGTTGAAGGTGTTTTGTCTAAGGGTAACATTTTGGCACCTTTAGGTTTTTGTTCGTGTAACATGTCTAAGGGTAACATTTTGGCACCTTTAGGTTTTTATGTCTAAGGGTAACATTTAGGCACCTTTAGGTTTTTTGTTTGTGTAACATGTCTAAGGGTAACATTTAGGCACCTTTAGGTTTTTGTTTGTGTAACATCAACGTTTTGGTCCATTTTAAGAATGTCGACATTAGTTGGTGATCGTCGCCGTGAGTCGGATGATGATAATGAAAAAGAAAAGAAAAATCACAGTGGTATGTCATCACCAACGATTGTTGTGACGGACCTCGATACATCGTACGAGGAGGAAGCTAAAATGAAGGTGCAGTTACGAGTATTAAATTTTTGTTGTCGTATTCACTATAAATTATATTTCATGTAATGATGTTTTTGGGGGGTATTATTTATTTTAGTTGCATGTGGTGACGAAAGTTTAAGTAGTGTAGGTTTATGTCTCGGTTGTGTATTTTATTAAGGTTGCAAGTGTTTTGTCGCTGTTGTTGGGTATGCAGACATATTTCAGGGGAATGGGAACAACAATAAAGGTCGCAAGAGGCGACGAAAGACAAATACTTCATATTATGGTTTGAAGTACTCGCTTCCATCGCAAAAGCGTCGCAAAGCGCGACAGAGGAAGCCCGACATTTCTCGATCGTTGCGGGTAAGATTGGTAGTTTGCAGTTTTTCTGCGGGCTTTGGCATGTTTTTTTTAATTTAGTATTTATTCGTGATGTTGGTGATGGTTGTCTGTTTCATGGGTGTCTGTTTTGGAAAATGTAAATGGTATTGTTATTTGAGGTTGAGGCTCGGCATTTCGTTCAGCCATGCAGTGGGGTTTGTTTGGAATTCCAGGGTGCTGTTTCCGGTCAAGTGAAGCCGGTGAAAAGTGGCGTCTGTTCTAGTTCGTCGGTCACGACGGCTTCGTGCTCGACTCGGAACGATGGAGCACCAAGTATGGATGAAAATTATGATGATGAAGTCCAAGTTAGTGCATGGATGTATTTGTTGTGGCGGTTGTGTGGCTCCTTTTATAGGACGCCTTTTTTGCCATGATTAAGATTTCATATATTTAGGAGAAATATAAGCAGTGTTTGTTGAAGGGTCAACATTTAGGAAGTTTAATTTTTCTTCATATGTGGGGTGTGTGTGTCTTACGAATGTTCATATTTTTTTTACAGATCCTGTCTCCTCCGCCGACTGAAACGGAGCACATTCATGATGTGTTGTCGGCAGTTGATGAGCGCAGCATTGGTTTGAATGATGCCTTTCTGCAAGATCTGTCGCCTGCAGATGGAGGCAGGCCACTAATTGATGATATTGACATTGAGCGCATTCTGAACGATCCTCGATTTGTTGCGTCCGCTGTTAATGTTAGTTTGTGGGCAGGGTTATATCAATTTGCAATTGTTTATCGTTTTCAATGTCGTGTTTGTTTTTAAAAAAAATTTAATAAATGTGCAATGGTTTTTTATTTATGTGCGTAGGTTCGCGACACTGGGACGCAGACGACGGAAGAACGAGGCAGTTTTGGCGTTGATCGTGAATCGCAAACGGGTCATGAGGTTGGCTGTGTCGATAGAGAGACGCAGACCGAAGGTGATATTGGTTATGTGTCCGAGGAGTTCAGTTCGGTTCATTCAGTGTCGCAGTTTGTAGGTGAGGACGTGGCTATTGAACAGGCTCTGCGAAGTCAAGTTATCATAATGTTCTTGTTAATCATGATCGTCAGGAATCTGCATGAACGGCGTTTGTGATGTATCATAGAAATTTATGGTGTACTGTAGGTCTATTTTTGTTTCAATTGTTCAGTAACTTTGTTGTTGAGTCTATGTTTGCGTCTTGTTATGAGCGTTTTTTTTGTAACTGATGCTGGTTGACTATAAAATTAATAGATTGTGTGTTAGTTGGTTGTGGTATTGCTGTCTTTTTCATCAGCTCGAAACGTGTCACATATAACAGTATTTTATTGACTAAATGCAGTAAACGACAAATGAAAGTGATATTGTTGAGCCACATTCAATCGGCCATAACTACCTTCGTTCATTCCCGGATAGGACTAGCTAGATGTGGAGCATGGTGTAAGTCAAGTGTTGGAAACGTATAGGCATAGTCCAGTAACACGAGCTCGATTTTCGAGTTTATGTGTATGGAAAAGGTATAGAAATGGAAATTATCGTATTTAAGTTTGTATTCTAGGTATCTTTCGCAAATGAGTAGTTAGGTTTCAGTCTTGCAGCATTCTCGGAGCTGTGAAATCGAGCTTATGTTGCTGTAGTTTGGTTTCACATTTTTGTTATTCATCTAATAGTAGGCTAGCCACGTAAATGACACATGAAGCATTTCTACGTCGCAGGAATGTTTAGGTTTGAAAGGAGAAGGAGCAAAGAGAAGCTTGAATGGTAGGTAGTAGAGTTTGTTGACCAGAAATCATGTGGAAAAACAGTAATTAGTGACATAATCGAAATTTAACGCACTCTTCCACAAATAATTGAAATGAAATTGATAGAAAAGCAAAAATGAAACAACATTGTACTTATTTGATGCAACAAAGATAATATCTTCCCAAAGTGACGTTGCCAACCAAAAAATGGAAATAATCATTTTGGAGTAATTGGTGCTGTACTGACATAATGCAAATGTAACGGACACTTCCACAAACAATTGCAATGAAAATTAGAGAAAAGAAAAAATGGTACACAGATGTACTTAACAAATGGAAGAAACATAACATTTAGACAAACAAACAAAATAATGTAGGTGACGTTGCACATAAAAATGTTAATAATCATTTTTGATTAATCGGTGCTCGACGAAAAGATGCCATCGCTGTCGGCGTCCTTCTCTTCCTCACACTCGCCCTCGCCCGAGGCCATTTGCATCATGGTTTTCATGTCGATGATCACCTGCAAATATTATGTCTGTGATTGAAATAATAAAATTAATACTTGGTGCACAGTACGCTGATATATAATGAAAACTACATTTTTTGCCCAGAAATAGTAATCGTTGTTTCAAGGTGAGACTGCTTCTTTTGTGAGTGCGTCAAAGTGGGTGTGTCCTTCTAGAGTAAGTGGCATAGGGAAGCAAAGTTCTAGTAATGTGGTGATAGTGATACCTCTTCCATTTCCTCTTTGTGTTGCTCCAGTTTCAGCATGCGACATTTCATGTAGTCGAACCAGACCTTTGGAATTTTCTTGTGATTCACCGCCTCCGGATGTTCCATGTCCTCGTAGACCACTGCCTCGAGGTTGCACTCATTCTGAATTAGGGGGTAGGTAAAGGTGTTTTTAGTGTATAATGTGTATTTGTTTCAAAAATTAAGGTGGAATTGGAACCTCATTCTCAATAAGGTGGTAGGTAAAGGTGTTTTTAGTGTATAATGTGTACCGGGACCGAAGTGATCTGCCTAAAAATAAGTGGGAGGATCAATATGGGTGAATTCCCAAAGGCCCCTCACCAAAAACTAGGGGCCCGACCCCCCTTTGTTCCGGAGGCGGAACAGACGTACCCACCTGGTCCGGGGGGGACCCAAATTTGAAGAAAAGTCATTTTTTGAGGTCGAAAATTTGGCTCATTTTTGCCCCTTTTAAGAAAAAAATTCAATAAAAAAGCTATTTTGGCAATTTTTAACGACATTGACCTAAAAATTACTCATTTTATGCCAGGGCAGGCGTACCATGGAGGAGGAACAGACGTACCCGAGGGGGAACACCCTCCCCCCAGCAACTACACTGCAAACAAACACCGGGCCCGAAGTGTGGCCTAAAAAGGTGGGGGGGGGGTTGGTGGGGGTGCCCCCCCCCCCCCCCCCCCCACCCCCCGCCCCCAAGTGCTGTGCCTAAAAATAAGTGGGACGATGAATTGGGGCTCATTCCCAAACAGCCCCGAACCCAGAAACCACCGGGCCCGAGGTGCTCTGCCTAAAAATAAGTGGGACGATGAATTGGGGCTCATTCCCAAACAGCCCCGAACCCACAGACCACCGGGCCCGAGGTGCTGTGCTTAAAAATAAGTTGGACGATAAACAGCCCCGAACCCACAAACCACCGGGCCCGAGGTGCTGTGCCTAAAAATAAGTGGGACGATGAATTGGGGCTCATTCCCAAACAGCCCCGAACCCAGAAACCACCGGGCCCGAGGTGCTCTGCCTAAAAATAAGTGGGACGATGAATTGGGGCTCATTCCCAAACAGCCCCGAACCCACAGACCACCGCGCCAGAGGTGCTGTGCCTAAAAATAAGTGGGACGATGAATTGGGGGTATTAGGGAGGATTGGGGTGGGGTGTGGTTGGTGGTGTGGGTGGAGTTAGTGGGCGGTGGATCGGGGCTCATTCCCAAACAGCCCCGAACCCAGAAACCACCGGGCCCGAGGTGTTGTGCCTAAAAATAAGTGGGACGATGAATTGGGGCTCATTCCCAAACAGCCCCGAACCCAGAAACCACCGGCCCCGAGATGCTGTGCCTAAAAATAAGTGGGACGATGAATTGGGGCTCATTCCCAAACAGCCCCGAACCCAGAAACCACCGGGCCCGAGGTGCTATGCCTAAAAATAAGTGGGACGATGAATTAGGGCTCATTCCCAAACAACCCCGAACCCACAAACCACCGGCCCCGAGATGCTGTGCCTAAAAATAAATGGGACGATATGGGGCCTTTCCCAAGGGTTCCAACAGCCCAGAACCCAGAAACCACCGGGCCCGAGGTGCTCTGCCTAAAAATAAGTGGGACGATGAATTGGGGCTCATTCCCAAACAGCCCCGAACCCACAGACCACCGGGCCCGAGGTGCTGTGCCTAAAAATAAGTGGGACGATAAACAGCCCCGAACCCACAAACCACCGGGCCCGAGGTGCTCTGCCTAAAAATAAGTGGGACCATGAATTGGGGCTCATTCCCAAACAGCCCCGAACCCACAGACCACCGGGCCCGAGGTGCTGTGCCTAAAAATAAGTGGGACGATGAAATGGGGCTCATTCCCAAACAGCCCCGAACCCACAAACCACCGGGCCCGAGGTGCTCTGCCTAAAAATAAGTGGGACGATGAATTGGGGCTCATTCCCAAACAGCCCCGAACCCACAGACCACCGGGCCCGAGGTGCTCTGGCTAAAAATAAGTGGGATGATGAATTGGGGCTCATTCCCAAACAGCCCCGAACCCACCAACCACCGGACCCGAGGTGCTCTGCTCAGTGTAGTTCCTTGGGAGGGGGGGGGTTCCCCCTCCCTTGGGGGGGTCCCCCCTGGCGTACGCAATCTCCCCCCAGCGTGGGGCCGGAGCACTGTAGTTCCCACCGGACCCGAGGTGCTCTGCTCAGTGTAGTTCCTTGGGGGGGGGGGGTCCCCCTCCCTTGGGGGGGGGGTTCCCCCCTCGCGTACGCAATCTCCCCCCAGCGTGGGGCCGGAGCACTGTAGTTCCTGATCCGGCGCGGCGGTTACTGTACCTACCCCTTTTTTCCGTGCGGCGGTTAGTGTACCTCCCGGCGGGGGGGGGGGGGGAGCGGGAAAGACCCAAATTCAGGAAAAGTCACTTTTTGAGCTTGAAAATTTGACCGAATTTTTCCCCAATCACCCATTTTTTGGCCTAAAAATGCGCATTTTAGGCGGGGAAGGACCCGGAATGGGGGGGAAGACCCAAATTTGGAAAAAAGTCATTTTTTGAGGTCGAAAATTTGGCTCATTTTTGCCCCTTTTTGGTAAAAAAATCTCTATAAAAAGGGTATTTTGGCGATTTTTGACGACATTGACCTAAAAATCACTCATTTTATGCCTAAAAAATTCCGATTTTAGGCCAAAATTTGCCTGTTTTAGCTAAAAATTCTGGGAGTAGACGTACCCGGAGGGGGAACAATGGGGCAGGCATGCCATGGAGGGGGAACAGACGTACCCGACGTATACCCCTATCTCCCACCCAATGTTTGCCTAAAACACACAAATTTACGCCAAAAATAGGCATAATAATGTCGTCAATAAACAAAAAAAAGCGAAGAAAAAATCAAAACGAATTTTCATTTTCTTTTTTTTAAAATTGCGCGTTCACAAAGAAAATGTTTCAAAAGTGCGCCTACTAATGTCCGGACCAACCGCCTCGGACCTGGCGTCCGACGCACATGCGTGTTGTAGACGTCCGGTCAACGTCCGTACAACGTCCGGACATGAAAAATCGACCCTTCTTTGGCCATATGTGTGCGTTATTCGCCAGATCAGCACACGCACACAGATACACACACGCGCATAGGACTGCGCCGTCTTGCGTTGCAAAAAGCTCTTTCCGCTGAAAAAATTGTTTCATTCAAATCAGAGCACAAACAGGCCAGAAACGGTTTAGGCTTCCTGCCACGACTTTGTAAACGAAACGCTGCCTGTTCCTTTAGAGTTTTCACCGAAAACGCACGCTTTACGTTTTTCAGAACAATGTGCGTGTTTGTGGCGTTTGTCGTGCGTTTCAGCCAGAAACGAATTGTTTCCGAATTGTGCTTCCCGCCCTGTGCTACAAAGCACTTTGTAATTTTGCGCAGAAAAACGGTTTCTTTCGAATCACCGCACGACACTCCACCAACATTTTAGGGGTTCCTGCCTTTGTTAGTCTAATTTTTCCAGAGCAATGTGCGTAGGTACAGATTTGTTGTGCTTGTGCGCCGTTTCAGTCAAATCTTGGTGCCGAATTGAGCCTTTAGCCGTGCCGGACATGTCAAAAACCTTCCAGAAAAGCATGTCAGCATTGAGCCTTCGGAGCTCTGCCGGAAACTACTATGGTAAAATGTTTGAAACAAAAAACGCGGATGTTTCACTCTTTTCCGAATTAGCCCTCCAAAGCCCGGACGGAAATAATAAATTCCGGTACATAATATCAGCATGGTCTAATTGTTTGATCGTTCACATAAATCGTTATCTATTGGATTCAACTAAAACAGCCCTGAATGTGCGCGAGAAAAGGTATTATACATGGCAATGGGGCTGAATTGACTAGGTGCGTTGACTACATGAATATAAGCCTCAACGTTTGTCAAAAAAGACAGCTGAACTTGAGAAAATAGGATTCTGAGATCGAATGAGAACAAGCCTGCGCAAAATCAGGAAAATTGCCGAAATAAAAAAAACGCACTCGCTGCGGAATTGAACTTGAAGCGATCGGGCCAGACTCTGAAGTGCTTACCCCTGCACCACAAGCGCACACGTGAGTCAGCAGCTCAAAGGACTTCGTAAACCCAGCGGTACGATTGTGCATGTGTGTTTGTGTTCCAGCGCCTTCTTTGGCCATATGTGTGCGTTATTCGCCAGATCAGCACACGCACACAGATACACACACGCGCATAGGACTGCGCCGTCTTGCGTTGCAAAAAGCTCTTTCCGCTGAAAAAATTGTTTCATTCAAATCAGAGCACAAACAGGCCAGAAACGGTTTAGGCTTCCTGCCACGACTT
The DNA here is from genome assembly GCA_030248065.1 of Rhynchonema sp. JSB1_4. Taxonomy (NCBI): domain Eukaryota; kingdom Metazoa; phylum Nematoda; class Chromadorea; order Monhysterida; family Xyalidae; genus Rhynchonema; species Rhynchonema sp. JSB1_4. Next base: position 1,303 of record JASAMV010007924.1, on the reverse strand, counting down.
TGTAAACGAAACGCTGCCTGTTCCTTTAGAGTTTTCACCGAAAACGCACGCTTTACGTTTTTCAGAACAATGTGCGTGTTTGTGGCGTTTGTCGTGCGTTTCAGCCAGAAACGAATTGTTTCCGAATCGTGCTTCCCGCCCTGTGCTACAAAGCACTTTGTAATTTTGCGCAGAAAAACGGTTTCTTTCGAATCACCGCACGACACTCCACCAACATTTTAGGGGTTCCTGCCTTTGTTAGTCTAATTTTTCCAGAGCAATGTGCGTAGGTACAGATTTGTTGTGCTTGTGCGCCGTTTCAGTCAAATCTTGGTGCCGAATTGAGCCTTTAGCCGTGCCGGACATGTCAAAAACCTTCCAGAAAAGCATGTCAGCATTGAGCCTTCGGAGCTCTGCCGGAAACTACTATGGTAAAATGTTTGAAACAAAAAACGCGGATGTTTCACTCTTTTCCGAATTAGCCCTCCAAAGCCCGGACGGAAATAATAAATTCCGGTACATAATATCAGCATGGTCCAATTGTTTGATCGTTAACATAAATCGTTATCTATTGGTGTCAACTAAAACAGCCCTGTATGTGCGCGAGAAATACATAGGTATTATACATAGCATTGGGGCTGAATTGACTAGGTGCGTTGACTGCATGAATATAAGCCTCAACGTTTGTCAAAAAAGACAGCTGAACTTGAGAAAATAGGATTCTGAGATCGAATGCGAACAAGCCTGTGCAAAATCAGGAAAATTGCAAAAATAACAAAAACGCACTTGCTGCGGAATTCAACTTGAAGCGATCGGGCCAGACTCTGAAGTGCTTACCCCTGCACCACAAGCGCACACGTGAGTCAACAGCACAAAGGACTTCGTAAACCCAGCGGAACGATTGTGCATGTGTGTCTGTATTCCAGCGCCTTCTTTGGCCATATGTGTGCGTTATTCGCAAGATCAGCACACGCACACAGATACACACACGCGCATAGGACTGCGCCGTCGTGCATTGCAAAAAGGACTTTCCACTGAAAAAATTGCTTCGTTCAAATCAGAGCACAAACAGACCAGAAACGGTTTAGGCTTCCTTCCACGACTTTGTAAACGAAACGCTGCCTGTTCCTTTAGAGTTTTCACCGAAAACGCACGCTTTACGTTTTTCAGAACAATGTGCGTGTTTGTGGCGTTTGTCGTGCGTTTCAGCCAGAAACGAATTGTTTCCGAATCGTGCTTCCCGCCCTGTGCTACAAAGCACTTTGTAATTTTGCGCAGAAAAACGGTTTCTTTCGAATCACCGCACGACACTCCACCAACATTT
>JASAMV010007921.1:0-135434 GCA_030248065.1 Rhynchonema sp. JSB1_4 | reverse complement strand
CCCCCCCCTGGTATCCGAGATTTTTCATTTTGGGTATCCGGTATCCGAAAATTTTGGATTTTGGGTATCCGGTATCCTGACTTTTTGATTTCCCAACGACACCACTGCCCCCGGCAGTGTAGTGGCTGGGGGGGGGATTCCCCCCCTAAGGAGTAGGTACCTTGCAACCACCCCTTGGGGGGGGATGGGGGGGGAAGGGTAGGTACCTTGCAACCACCCCGGAGGGTACCTTGCAACCATCAATTTATGGTTTTTATAGGCAAAAATGGGTGTTTTTCGACCTCAAAACCCCAAAAATCGCGCGCTCCGCGCGCAAACCTCCATATAATAGGTATTTTAGGCAAATTTTCGGCCAAAATGCAGAAAAGTACCAATTTTTCGGCCAAATTTGCAGTATAATGCATGCAAAAAACACCCTTTTTTCGGACCTCAGGGGTACCTTGCAACCTCCCGGAGGCTGGGTAGGGGGGTACCTTGCAACCATCTGGATCCATCCCCCCCCAAGGGTACCTTGCAACCATCTGCCTGCCACTACACTGGCCCCCGGGTTCTATTTCCGACAATACGGTAACCTCTGCAGAAAATTTTCGAATTTTTTTCAGCTTTTTGGACTTTTTCCGTTTTCGGCCCTTGAAAATTGGCTAACCGGGCCGGGCTGACCTCAAGCCAAAACGGGACGGGCCGGGCCGACCTGCGTCCTGCAGTCATCCACCGGGCCCGATTTTTTCGCCCACCGGGCCCGGCCCGTTTCGTTTCCGATCTCTGTCTGGTTTCGTTTCGTTTTGGAATTAAATTCATGAAAAAGTCCGGACCAGAGGTCGCAATCGGGCCGGCCCGCGATTTTGGGCTTTTGGCTCGGGCCGGGCCGGGCCGGTTCCCCCCCTAAGGAGTAGGTACCTTGCAACCACCCCTTGGGGGGGGGGATGGGGGGGGGAAGGGTAGGTACCTTGCAACCACCCCGGAGGGTACCTTGCAACCATCAATTTATGGTTTTTATAGGCAAAAATGGGTGTTTTTCGACCTCAAAACCCCAAAAATCGCGCGCTCCGCGCGCAAACCTCCATATAATAGGTATTTTAGGCAAATTTTCGGCCAAAATGCAAAAAAGTACCAATTTTTCGGCCAAATTTGCTGTATAATGCATGCAAAAAACACCCTTTTTTCGGACCCCAGGGGTACCTTGCAACCTTCTGGAGGCTGGGTAGGGGGGTACCTTGCAACCATCTGGATCCATCCCCCCCCAAGGGTACCTTGCAACCATCTGCCTGCCACTACACTGACCACCAGAAAGGCCTGCAATCAACCTACCTACTATACTGGCCGAGCTTGGGGGGGAACAAAATTTTTTATGTCTAAATTTAGATGAAAATGTACTCTAAAACCCTCATTTCGCGCGCAGCGCGCGATTTTTCGATTATTTGGAGTGAAAAATATCGATTTTATACCATTTTGAGCCAAAAATAGCAACCTGTACTAGCCGGGGGGCGGCGACCTACCGTATTGTCGGAAATAGAACCCCCCCATTAATTGAACCCCCCTAAATGGCTTGAAATCAAAAATAGAACCCCCCATTAATTGACCCCCCCCATTAACAGAACCCCACCCCCAACCTTCACCGTACCACAGATTAGTGGTATGGTAGGGCTGTGTTGTTGTGTCAAACGTTGTTTAAGCTTGCGTACACAACAGAATACAGCTTTTTAAGCATAATTGCTGCTGTTGAAGTTAGAAAATACCGAAAACAAGCCATTTTTATGGGCATCAGTAACAACGATTTTTTTCGTCGGGGGCCAAATGAAAAATATAACCCCCCCAATAATTGACCCCCCCCATAAATTGAACCCCCCCAAAATGACCCCAGTGAAAAAATAGACCCCCCGGGTTCTATTTCCGACAATACGGTACCTGCTGTACCAGGATGGCGCGTCATCTACCTTACCTACCCCCCAGCCACACCATTGGTATTGTCTATCTGGCGACTTTTTCATGGAAAACAATGAATTTTCATTTCAACCAAAAAAAATAGATTCAAAAATCGCAAAAATTATGCCAAAAATTGGGTTAAAATCTGAGCCAAAAATTCGGGCCGGGCCGGGCCGGAGATTTGGGGGTTCGGGCCGGGCCGGGCCGGAGATTTGTGGGTACGGGTCGGGCCTCTGGTCCGGACAGGGACAACGTGAAGGAATGGAACAGTTTGTTCCGTCACGTTTCCTTGATTTCTGTGTCTCGGCTAAGACTACGGTCTCGCCACTTTGGTTCTCACGCTCTGTGTTCGTTTTGTTTTCAAATTCAAATTTTATCTGCAAGCTTACGCGAAGACCTTCACAAGATCCGGAAAAACCCTTAAAATAAAACAGTGTTAATAACAAAGAATGTGAACATGAATGAATAAACGACAATGGAAACGCACCGGTGAGATGAGACCAGTGTAGTGGCAGGCAAATGGTTGCAAGGTACCCTTGGGGGGGGGATGGATCCAGATGGTTGCAAGGTACCCCCTACCCAGCCTCCGGAAGGTTGCAAGGTACCCCTGAGCAGTGTAGTACTTGGTCAGGGTGTTGACGATAGATAGATTGGGACCCGAAATGTGTTGACGATAGATAGATGACCCAAGTCCGAAATCTGGGGGGGGGTCGACCCAAACTTGTTGACGATAGATAGATGGTGGGGGTGGGGGCTGGGGGGGTCGCCAAAAATCAAGGTATAGTATAGTGTACTAAGTAGGTAATAATGTGTAAATATTAATGAAAATGTACTTAGATGTACTAAATCCGCGCGTAGCGCGCGATTTTTTGCCTATTTGGGACAAAAAATACCGATTTTGAGCCATTTTGAGGCAAAAATACCCATTTTGGGGTCGAAATGTGTTGACGATAGATAGATTGTTCCCAGAATTTGTTGACGATAGATAGATTTGCCCATAAGTGTTGACGATAGATAGATGAAATCAAAAAGTGTTGACGATAGATAGATGAATTGGGGGGGGGGGCCCCCACCCACCCCCCCCCAAGTACTACCCTGCCCCTGAGGTCCGAAAAAAGGGTGTTTTTTACATGCATTATACTGCAAATTTGGCCGAAAAATAGGTACCTTTTTGCATTTTGGCCGAAAATTTGCTTAAACACCTATTATATGGAGGTTTGCGCGCGGAGCGCGCGAATTTTGGGGTTTTGAGGTCGAAAAACACCCATTTTTGCCTATAAAAACCATAAATTGATGGTTGCAAGGTACCCTCCGGGGTGGTTGCAAGGTACCTACCCTTCCCCCCCCATCCCCCCCCAAGGGGTGGTTGCAAGGTACCTACTCCTTAGGGGGGGGGAATCCCCCCCATCCCCCCCCCCAGCCACTACACTGGATGAGACCAACCAAACGAGCCAAACTAGCACAACCAACACACAACAACGGCAAATTCAGCAACGGATGACGAGAACGAGAATACGATTTTAAAAATTGATGATGATCTGAAAGCAGCAACCCAGTGACGGAGGAGATCAGTCAACGACGGCTGAAAATTTTGAGTTAATGTGGCAAGAAACTACGTCTAGACCACGTGAGTTTAGTTTAGTTTTAAAGGCCGCAATTGAGGCAGCAGCAGTGTAGTTCCTGGGGGGGAGGGGGGGTCCCCCCCCTAAGGTACACTAACCGCCGCGACCAAGGTACACTAGTACACTAACCGCCGCGCCAGGTACACTAACCGCCTCAATTTTTGCCTAAAATCGGCATTTTTAGGCCTAAAATGGCCATTTTTAGGCCTAAAATGGGTGATTTTTAGGTCAATGATGTCAAAAGTCGCCAAAATACCCGTTTTATGGAGAATTTTTTCCAAAAAGGGGCAAAAATCGGTCAAATTTTCTACCTCAAAAAGTGACTTTTTCCTGGATTTGGGTCTTCCCCCCCCTTCCCCCCCAGGGAGGTACACTAACCGCCGCACGGAAAAAAGGGGTAGGTACACTAACCGCCGCGCCGGACCAGGAACTACACTGGGCAGCAGAGACGACGCCCTCTGGTAGCCTGGTCCAGAGGTCCACGACACGATAGGCCCAGTACCCGGACAAGTCCGCACCCGCGCCATGGACTCGACACAAACTGTGGGAGTGCCCTCGGGTTGGGCGGCCGGTGTCACACAAGCACAAGATCGCTCACGGTCCGGCGATAAATTAGGGGGTCTAAATTTAGGGCATGCAAACGCTGTTGGTAAGACAGTGTCTGCATGCCAGGCAGTGTAGTGGCAGGCCCATGTGTGGGAGGTAAGTATGATGCGGGGTTGGGACCGGAAGCGTGAGAGGTATGATTTTGGTAACCCAAAAAGGCGAAAAAACACCGTTTTTGTGATACAATTTTGGCCAAAAATTGAGGTAAAAATAGTACTTTTTCAAAATTTTCGCCGAAAATCGCCTAAAAATAGGTATTATGGGTGGGTTTGCGCGCGGAGCGCGCGATTTTTGGGAAAATAAGGTCGAAAAACACCGATTTTTTGCCTTAAAAAGGCATAAAATTGCTTGTGAGAGGTATGATTTTGAGTTGTGAGAGGTAAGTACTCAACCCCCCCCCAACCCCCCTCGGGTTTTGTGGTAGGTAAGTACTGAGAGGGGGGTAACCCCCCCCAGCCACTACTATGATGCCAGGTAAATAGTAAGTGAACCGACGTTGAATTTTTTCAACGTTTTTAGCTAAAGTGACATTTTGAGGGGACCAAATGGACATGGAAAATTCCAGTAAAGGGCGGACATAGGCCAAATAAAGTTTTCGGAGGAAGTCGAGATTTCGACTGTGAAAGTTTCGGCGGATGGTCTTCTCCATTCTGCTGGCGTCAGCCACAATTTTACCAATATGTGACTCAAACTTTAAGTTTTGTTGGTCTATTAAGACACCCAAGTCCCGGGCATGGGGTGGTGAAATAATCTGCTCATTCCCACAAAAATAGACAGGGGGGACTTGGGGGGCGATTCCCAAGCCTTACTGTGACGCTCTTATGGCTGGCAAGAGCCATGCCATTTGCATAGAGCCAACTAATGACCGCATTTATGTCACCCTGGAGGATTTTGTGATCTGCAGCACTACGGATTTCCCTGTAAATTTTGATATCATCAGCGTAGAGATACAGATAGGTACCTGGATGTACTACACTGACAACATCATTTATGTAGATCAGAAAAAGGGTCGGGCCGAAAACACTGCCCTGGGCGACCCCGGAGGTGACCGGAATCCACCCAGAGACTGCGTCCCCGACCCGAACCCGCTGTGACCGCCCATTTAGGTATGAAGATACCCAATTGAGTAAATGGCGGGGGAAACCGTAGTGCTGCAGTTTTTGCAGCAGCGCAGAGTGGGGGACAGTGTCGAAAGCCTTTTGGCTGTCTAGGTAAATGATGTCCACTGCGTTCCCACGCTCCAACGCTGCTGCCCTGTTTTGTTTGACTGGTTTTGTTTTTGTTTGTTGGGTTGATGGAACTTGGAAGGAAGATTCATTGTCATTACTATTGTAGTCAGTTCATCCTGAGGCTATGGAGGGAAGACTCGCCATTATGGATTCGAAAACAAAGCAGGTTAAACGGAATCCCCGTAGAGAGCCCTCCCCTCAGGGACCCTGAGTCAGGGTCCTTGGTCCTTGTAATCAGTCTTCCCGGTTTGTTGACGTCACGGCACTTGGTCAAGGTAGCACTTGGGAGGACGGAGATTGGGTGTCTCCCCCCAACCACCATCTATCTCTCGTCTCGTCAACATAATCATCAATATTCCGTCATCCGTTGCCGACTTTATTGCTCGTTACGTTTGTTCTCTTCATTAGTTTGGTTGGTTGAATCTCGCCGGTACGTTTTCTTTGTCGTTTGTTCGTTCATGTTCGCATTTTCGTTTATTAATACTCATGTTCATTTTTTAGGGTTTCTCCGGATCTTGTGTAAAGGTCGTTGCGAAAGCGTGCAGATAAAATTTGAATTTGAATATGGGAAAAAATTTGACCCTCCCCAAATTCATCTATCTGCCATCAACACACTTTTTGTGTATTTTTACACTCACGTTAATTTTTAGGGGTTTTTCGGATCTTGTGAAGGTCTTTGCGTGAGCGTACAAAAAAATTTAAACTTAGCCCCCATCAGTGTAGTTCCTGGTCCGGAGGGGGAACAGACGTACCCTCCGCTATTTTCGGAGGGGGAACAGACGTACCTACCTGGGGGGGGGGGAAGTCCCAATTTGGGGGGGGACGGAAAAAAGACATTTTTTGAGGTCGAAAAATTGGACTATTTTTGCCTTCTTTTGCGAAAAATCCCCTATAAAAAGGGTATTTTGGCGTTTTTTTGGAGGTTTCACCTAAAGTTTACCTATTTTTGGCCAAAAAATGCCTATTTTAGGCCTAAATTTGCCAATTTTAGGAAAAAATTGGGGGAGCAGACGTACCCGGAGGGGGAACAGTGAGGCAGGCGTACCTCGGAGGGGGAACAGACGTACCCGAGGGGAGGGGACCCCCCTCCCCCCCAGGAACTACACTGGCCCCCATAATTTCCTACTTTTTTTACCCTAAATTCCCAAAATACATCATATTTTCATGAATTAGGAGTTTAAGACATCAATTTTTGTACCCCCAGATATTTGACCGAGTTCATCCATCTATCGTCATTGTCAACACATTCCCGGTCCTAATCTATCCATCGTCAACTCCCTGGCCTAGTACTCCACTGGCGGTGCGACTAATTTTGCGGGAATCAATCTTCCCTAAAGAGAGATACATGCTGTACAAGCCTGAAACAAAAACCCAAACTTGTGGAATGCAGCCCATGCCCAGCTCAGCCCAAGTATATGCACAATGGACGGCTCTCCATTGAATTATTTAATCTTCTTTGTTGTTGTCATTGCTTATTGGTGCATGCGATCCCAATGCAAACGTTCCAATGCCTTTCACGGCCGCAGTTCTTTTCTTGCTGATCCTGTAATCCTTTGTGCTGATTGGTTGAGATGAGATATAGTCCGTTTTTAACACCCGTGGGAAAGATTCGATAATTTTGTTGGTGTTTTCTCACATTGTCGGAGCCAGCACCGGTCGTGGTGCTGATCGACATTTTTGTACATCTACCAAAGAAGCCTTAGTGCCCGAAGTGAAGGTTTCTGAGCACGATAACTTGTGGAAGCCGGTGTGGTGCTCCTCCATTTTCATACGTCTATCGAAAACCGTCCAGTTTTGAGTGGAGCTGTTAATGCCAAAATTGGTGACAAACTTGAGCCCATCGCCGTGCTTGTTGCTGACCGGTATCCATCTCTATGATAAACTCACTGAAACCCGAAGGAACGAAAAGCAAAATTTCTCTTTCGACCCGTGCATAATGTGTGCCTACGCATATTCTTTATAAACATGTTTTCACCTATTGTATCCTTTTTGGTGGTCTCGAAAACTCGCAGTACGTACATACCAATACCGACCACTAAAAAGTTTGCACCTTTTCCAAGCCGGCACTCATGCATAAAATAGGAACCACACAGCATGAACCAACGTTACCGCTGGCCTGAACGGGCTGCTCCATTGCCTACACCGTGTCCTTTTGAAGTTGCTGGGTAGTATTCAGCCACAGTTTACCGCGTCTCAGTTGTATTCAATTTTCTGTCATGTCTCACTTTGTCGTCATGCAGAAACAAACACCTTCCTACATATGTATGTAGAGCATACAGTACCGTGCCGATATGCATACATTTAAAGGGGTGGTCTCACTCGGATACAGGCTGGTCTCAAAAAGCAGCCCTTGTGGCCATGGGATGGTAACCTGCACTCGAATTTCAAGGAACGAGATATGGAACGCCGAAGTTCCGAAACTACGGTCAATCGTCTTAAAAAATTCAAGACAGGAAATTAGAAATATGTTCAAGAAATAAAAAATATGTTCACTGGCAGTGCTGCAGTTGGTGGGAGGAGGAAGTCCTCCATATGTATATGCATACAAGGCTGCCACCCCTCCCCTGGTGGAGTACGTATAGGTTGCCGTTGCCGCCCCTCGCCTGGTAGTAGGTTACAGCCCCACCCAATTGTCACCCCAAAATAGCAATTTTTGGCAATTATAGTGGCAAAAAATTCGCATGTGTGACCATCTTTAAGTAGTGTTTAAGAGCGCAGTTTCATCACCATTTGGGTCTAAAAATTTTTTATTACATAAAGTAACAATTTCTGTTTGCAACTGTGGCGCGTGAGGTTTCACCCAGATTTACAAGTTAGTCTGGTGCTGATTTTGTATTAATACCATCAGGTTTTTGGGGCTAGCCCTAACTGTCTGCCAACTGAACAGACCCAAACAGTTCTTAAATTTTTTAAAGCGATCAGACATCAAATTTTTTTCGCTTCTTTCAAATCACCCCTATTTTTATCCGATTTTCGCATGGTCGAGCAGTAGCGCGTGGTTTCGCAACTTCGGTGTTCCGTAACTCATTCCTGAAGTTCGGGTGCAGAAATGAGGTTTAATTCCGAGTTCCAGGCCACAAGGGCAACTTTTTGAGACCAACGTTTGTGAAAGAAACTACCCCTTTAAGCCAACTTATTTGTGCAGCAGGTATTCACTTACTCAACTGGCACATGCACTTTATTTGTTTATTTATTAAGCAAATTCAATTTTATGCTCGTTGTTGAGTCTATCAGCGTTAGACCTCGATGCATTAATGCCAACCGCAAAGTACGCTCTGTGCTAGTGCTGGTTGTATGCACCTTCGGCGTATTATGTGTACATATTTGTCTCACATCACGGTAACACAAGCACAAGACCGCAAATTGTCTCAGTGCCTTGGTACTAGCTATGTATGTAGCTAATGTAGTAATACAGACGTAAATTCACAATCTGATTATAATAGCCTTGCAACTGTGTCCATACCTATGTCCTTTGCTTAAACCTGGCTGTCACTTGTAACCTACCGATCAATATTTCTTCAGATATGGTCCTTCACATTACCATTGAACAGCAGTTTTGATCAAATCCACGTTCGGTTGCATCCCGGTTTTTCGCAGATTGCGGTGCACAAATTTCGAAAGCAACCGTTCTTTTTATGGTGGCATTGTGGCATCGCTCTACAAAACAAGATCGTTTTTGAAATGGTGAAACAGATTTCCAGTGAGGTTCGCTACTTTGTGAACTTATCATTTGGTATTGAATACCATGTGCGTGGATTGCATTGAAACGTAAACTTCGCAGGAAGACCTCGAGCGTGTGCTCGCAGATGCCGGCAACAAACTGGTTGTGATTGACTTCTATGCGACATGGTGTGGGCCTTGCAAAATGATCGCGCCAAAAATTGATGTGAGTCATGAGTCGATTCACCTTTTATAACAGAAATTCTGCTGCGTCAGCAACAGCAAGTCAACGAACGTGTGTGCGCGATTTCGTGAACAGGCTGACAATTTTGAACGTACAGAACATTAATTCTTCCAGGCTAAGGTGGTTTGGTCGTCCATCAACCACCAGTCCTGTTGGCTTTGACTTCTACATAATTTTACATACAGTGTGTATTAGACACAACGAGCGGGCAACCATGTATCATGTGCATTTCAGAAAATGGCTGAGGAGTTCCAAGAATCTGTCATCTTCGTCAAAGTCGACGTGGATGAGGTGGAGGAGTTGGTCGACAAATACGAAGTGAACGTTATGCCAACGTTTGTGCTCATGAAAATGAACCCGGGCGTTGGAATGGAGAAGCAGGCATGTTTTGCATGATGCCTTGCCACATGGTGTGATTAAGTTAAAACCCACGTACCTTACCATTTATAGGAATTAATCGAGGGCAACAAAGCAGATGAGCTCAAGGAAGCCGTTGTCAAGTATACCAAATGAACATCACCTTGCCTTCGCTTTTCACAATAATTCTAACGGCAGTTTGTTGTCGATATGCTGTTGATGCCAGTGCCCAGCACGTTTGTCACCTTGTTCGAAAAAACCATTTTGATTTTTTTATCTCTAAAGTCTCTCCCGAGGGCAATGGTCTTGATAATGATATGGATCATCATCGACCAGCTGCTTGTAAGATGTGTACGCTGACGTTAAATCAAAGTCAATCCAGTGCTTTTCATACCTCAATTCTGTACTTTTTTACTTCGCTGCTTCCGTTTCTTTCCTGTGCTCCACATGCGTTGGGTGCGTTTTGCTACGTTATGAGGATCGTTCGTTGGTCTTGATCTGGTCACACACAATTGTCTCTTGGAATATATAGGTTGATATCAACATATGGTGATAGGATCGGTCTACCTAGTCACATCACATCAATGTGATGGGAATTGGCTACCTACCTAGTTCATTGATGTGATCGGTCTTGTAGTCACATCATATGATGTGATCGGATCGGCGGAGCTGTCTTGTCCAGAAACAACTGTCGCGCACGCGGCCATGTGTCCCTGCAGCATCACCCACTGGCCAGGTGTGCAGGCAGGGCGTTGTAGGCTTTGCGTGCACTGGTTGCACACAGCACACAAGTACGCACATGGACGTGATAGTTGGGTGATGTTACAAGGAGGGCTGTGTATATGAAAGCAATGTGGTGCTGCAGCAATATAAGCGTGATATGTCTACCAAGACAGATCCGTTCACATCACGTAATGTTACCGTACTTACCAAGACCGACCCGATCACATGAAAGTGACACCGTGTGTGACATGTGTCACCTATCCACATCACGTCGATGTCACTAGATGATCCGATCACCTTGATGTGATGTGACTCGGCAGACCGATCTGATCCGATCACCATGTTTGATATCGACCATAATGATGTATCTCATTTCTGTCGTGTATACCGTAGATATGTCAATATGCCATGTGATTCGCATTGTTCTTGTTGGCTGACTCATTCCGCTGCTTTGCTTTATTCAATAAAAGCTGTCCACAAAAACAGTATTTGGACGGTTTTCAATGGTACTGGGATCAGTGTTTGAGTTGCGCAATGTTATAGTATCTGTGGTTGTGAGCGAGAGAGTTCATGTTGTTTACACATTTCACCGGGTTCATATCATACGACCGCATGGACCAATATTCGGTTTACTCCGTGCTAGTCCCAACTTTTTACCAAACCCAAACCCAGGGCGAGACGAAAAAACATCTATTGGCGCCCATGACTGGCTGGGAGATCACGTTGATCTGGCGCAATCCTGTGTGGTTTTGTGGTTTGTTGAACATGACATGCACGACAGGCCGATCATGCCCATCCTGTGTGTATTTATGTAGGTATACGTTTGCATGCAGTGTCTGCGCGCACGCTGCGGCTGCACGTCGTAAAAGTGTGTGTATGCTTGCTGTGGCCCAGAAATGGGGACAAACCTGGCTGAATAACATTGTTCTTTGTGCATGCACACCAAAGATGTCGCACGCACAATCTGATCGATAAATCTGACACGTTGCTCTGGCTTTGCACTGCATCACTTTCGATTCACGTATTACGTATCGCGCCAAGATGCAACTGCATTGAACACAATATTGTGACTGTGACCTGTGGACTATGAGCAATAAAAATGATCTGCCGAGTCCCGTTGTGCCTGTTGATGTGCATTCCACTGATTTCGACCGATCCATCAATCGATGACGTCATCGTCAGCAAACCAACCAGTGAGCAGCTGGCGACGAGCGACCGAGAGAGCGCACACGATGAACAGAAACACAACACGACCGCTGTTGTGCAGTGCACGTTTGTGGATCCGGATATTGAGTAAGTTGGACAATTGGCGATCCAGTCTTGAAACGACCATGGGCTGTGTTGTCGGGCAATACTTTGTCTTTGTTCAGTTCATTTCAATTATTTTAAGACATCGGATGAGGCAAATTTAGAACACTTATGTTTAGACATGGGACTTGAACCGGAATCTAATCATGCAAGCAACTCCCGAGTTTCTGTGACGGGTTATCGCACAACTGTTGTTCAACGTGCCCAATTCTTCAGCGTCCTAAAGTGGGCCAGCGCGACTATCAACCAGAATTGCACGTTCAACGTCACCGATGGGTCCGAGCAGCAGGAGACGCGACGAAAGTTCGGCCTCGGTCAATACGCGTTCGACGTGCTCATTAGTGACAAGATTGGACCTAAACGAATCGTGCCCGACATCCGACATGAACTGTACGGTTTGATGGCGAACACTGTCTGCCCTCATTTGCTATATAGGATCCCTTCGTTAGAAGCCTTTTTGTTTGATTTGATCACCAAGGTGCTGTTACCACCATGCAGCTTTCTTTATGGTGGCGAACAACTCCGGATTCCAACCGCGTCGGTATGAAGAGCGTCCTCGAGTGCACACAATTCTGTTCGCCAGTGCACATCGCTAACAATGTGTCCCACACCTGATCATGCAGATGCAAGTCACAAACGTACCCTTCAAACATCGACCTGCCCGCCGCGTCCATCGTGATCGTGTATTTCAACGAGGCGCTGTCGGTGCTGATCAGAATGGTGAATTCGATTGTCGATCGATCGCCCAGTGAATTGGTGCATGAGATATTATTGATCGATGACCATAGCGATCCAGGTATTGATTGGTAGTTGATGGTCGATTTCAATCTATTTTACAAGCCATGCTCTTCGTCACGCAGACTGCGTCATTGAGCCGCAGCTGCGTCGATACGCTGAATTGTACTGGACTGACAGAATCAAATTTGCCAAAACAGAAAAGCGCGAAGGTTTGATCAGAGCGAAAGTATTCGGAGCAAAATTGGCAACTGGAGAGGTTGACTATCTCTTTCATTACAATCTGTGACAAATTCTCTTCGGTTATAAAAACTTGGCCAAAATATACAGGTGCTCGTGTTTCTGGACAGCCATTGTGAGGTGAATGTGAATTGGTTGCCACCATTGTTAGCTGAGATTGCGAACAACACAAAAACGTAACACACAACGTTTCAAATGTTTTGCGATGGCAAAATCTGTTTTTTGACGGCTACATTCCGTGTTTGCAGTGTTGCGCTGCCAATCGTCGATCGCATCGAGCCGTACACATTCGATTACACAGCATCGATGCCCACCAAAGCCGGGTTCGACTGGGCGTTGGTGTTCAAGTGGCTGTACATTCCCTGGGAACACTTTTATGACGACGAAATGAACTACGTTCGATCTTATGAGTTCGTTTGGCACTTTACAGAACACTGAGATTGTGACACATCATCTGAATTGTTCATGGCTGCTGATGTTTCAGCACGCCAGCCATGTCCGGCGGGTTGTTGGCGATTGAGAGACGATATTTCCACGACATTGGTGAATACGACCACGGAATGGATATATGGGGCGCAGAGAACATTGAGATGTCACTCAGGGTTGGCACCTTCCTTGGTAACGTCGAATCATTTCCGTTGCTCGTGTGCCTGCTTGTCTTTGGCGACATTGGTATTATACCCAAGAGCAACAAACGATAAAAGACATCAAACTGTTTCATGTTTTGGGAGTGTATGTTATCTGTGAAACATCAGTCAGCGGGCATGCGCACTGGACCAGTGCTCCGTTTATGATGTCCAGACCAGTTTGCTTATGGTTAACAAACGACTGCCTGGCATAAAATTACGCTCTTTTCTGTATTCAGATCTGGATGTGCGGTGGTCGTGTGCGTGTAGTGCCGTGCAGCAGGGTCGGTCACGTGTTCCGCTATGTGAGACCGTACAGCGCACCTGACAATTTCGCCACCAAAAACACGTTGGCCCGAAATAGTGTGCGCACGGTGCAAGTTTGGATGGACGATTATGCTGTGCGTTTGCTCATTCTGCGAAAATAACGTACTTTTGTTGCCATATGTTACATTTTGTAAAAGGCGTATATGCACGTTTCCAGGAGCATTTCTACAAGAAGAAACCACAACTTCGAGACTACAAGCATACGGGGGACGTCAATGAACGAATTGAATTACGAAAACGCCTTGAATGCCACGATTTCAAATGGTACCTAGACAATGTCTACCCTGAATTGAAGGAAGAACTGTGATTACATGACCATCAGCCCAAAATATTCTCGGCCCAAAAACAAAACGTTTTCTAGTCAAATCACAATCTTGAATTTCGCTGCCAGTAACAACGCTGCCATTGTCATCTGCAAGTTTCAGTTCACGGTTTCGTTTGTTGTGCAATACGCGTAGGTGAAATAATAAACCGAAGCTGTGCAAAATGTTAGATCAAGATATGCTTACCATTGTGAGCCATTTCTTGCTGAGTGGTATGAATCCAAATATTCGAAAGCCTCGATTCGGGCAGTGCAGCAATTGCTGAGTGTAGCACGTCACCATGGTGTGCATCTATAATAAATCACACATTTCAGACAGTTTTGTACCACTGACAGTGAAACAAAAAAGGGAAGAAAGTTTGGCTGTGCTTACATCCGGATCCAACATGCGATCACACGCCGTCAATCCGGCAAGTACGTTCAGCACCATTGTGTTCTGTAACAGTATTATGATATGCGAATTGGGCGCATAGTTCTGTCAATAATGGCACTTTAGAATTGTTCTATCTTCGAATTATTCTATACTGTCGATAACTACTTTTCCCAACTGTGAGGATCACGATGAAAAGTCTGGGTGGACTGTGCCACAAGATTTCACACCCGGAGGTATACGGTACGTTCAAATCCATGAGTGACCGACCTGCGCCCGCACACGCAAAGCGAATCCAACCATGGTGATTGCCGGCAGCACGATGCTCAGAAACGCGCCCAATGCGAGTGCAAAGTCGAGCACATGTTCGGTGTGCCAGGTGTGTTGGTCGAGTATCGCTCGGTGCAGAACGGTGCCCAAAATGTAGATAGCCGCGTACGTACCCATCAGCGCGGCGGTCAGCAAAACATTCAGCAACATTTCCGCGTCCAGTTTGCGAATCAGCGTGCGAATTTTGAAGTGCAAATGGAAGTAGTGCTTGAGGACGGCGCACTGGTAGAGATTCGAGTCGATGTGCAGGTCTTCGTTGAACGAACGTATCTCGAGGCTGATGCACATGAGTTGAACAACGACGATCAGTGTGAGATACAGCCAACAGAACAGAATGTACGCGTGCACCATGAACAGTACCGTATGCCACAGCCATTTCCAGTTGGTGGGTGCGGCAGGGTTACGGTAGACACACTCGAAACGGAATGGAAAGTCGTCATCCGATGGTTGAATCATGCAATGGAAGTCGTACAACAGCCACAGTCCGACGATCACGGTACAAGCGATGCCGACGGTGCGCACTGCGTTTCTGCAACAACTGCTGTGAAACATTGGGGGCAAAATCTAACTTGGTTACCTATATCTTACCGGTAACGGGCCGGACCTATCACCAAGTTTGATTCCGGCCTAAGATATCAGTGTCAATGATTATAAAAGTGTAGTTTGTTGTAATTCACTGATGGAAAATCCTGCGGATGTACCCTCAACAATCTGGTCCCAAAAGATCATAAAAACAAAATACAAATTGGGGGTACATTTACATACATACCTGACATGAAACGGCCATTTGATGAGCCCGATGGCGGTGGTGGCGCGGTTGAGTTCATCGAGAAATCGATCGGGCGCACGATTGCATTGCACATAGAACAACAGCCATTGGCACAACAGACAGTGCGTGTAGAAAATACTGGCCAGATATTTGAGTGACGTGATGTCATCGGTGGTCAAGAGTGAGTAGCCAATCAGCACGCTGCACGCCAGACACCAAGTCAGCAGCACGCACACGTGGAGACAATGTACGCACGACGATCGACGCTCTTTGCTCGCACCGATCGCAGTTCGATGCGGTCCGAACTGCAATCCGGCCAAGCTCAACATGCGATGCGCCAAATAGAGTGGCTCGTGCACCATGCGCACCATCGGGTCGACCATCTGTGCACCGTTCACACTGTGCACCACCTGGGTCCACTGTTCGTTCGGCACTAGATTCACGAATGGCATCACTGTGATTAATCGATGAAGAACCGTTCAGATTTTTGCCGACAATTCACGTCAAATTCTTCTTCGACCAGCTGCTTCTAACTTCAGAGCTGGCACCAGTAGTAGTAGGTAGGTAGTTTTGTGATATCAGCTGCTCTAGCTTGTTAGTTCGGTCGCCATAGTCTCATGGGACTGGTTGAGCCGGAAACAAATTAGCATTCTCAAGTCACAGACCAAGCTCGTAAACACCCGTGATCTCCTGGCTGTGACCGTTTATTGGGGTCAGAAAACGTGCTCAATCTATGAACCGTCACGCTTACAAAGTCTAAAAATGATCAGACAAGAAGCGTCTTCATTCTGCACACTTGAGAAAGCAGAAGTTCTATTAGACGCACAAGCGGATCCAGCCGTAGCCATGCCTCCTCTTTGCTCAAAGAAGCCCCTGAAGGGGGCGCCATTTCGGAGAGAAGAGAAAAATACCAAAATGAGCGCTGGATGAAGATGACCTTTTGAATTTGGCCCCTCCCTTGCCCAAAAGTTGTATCCGGCACTCGTTTAAAGTGACGTCAATCATAAAAAATAAGATCTTTGGTTTTACTTTTCCAACACGTCGCTCACTCACACGACAAACAACTCCTGATATTGACCCTTCGGTTGTCAAATCTCTCAAACAGAGCCCCTAAATTGTGGTGCTCGCTCAGCGCGACCATACCATTCTGGCTGGATAAACTGATCGGCATATAAAAAATCGTGAAACCCTATCCGGGCCGGAGTCGGAGCTTAAAAAATCAGATTGCATGGATGGGGCATCTGGGTGGTGGGATCTAATACTAAAGAAATGTATGCGATACGACACATTGTGGTTCGTTACTTTTTGGGTACCGCAGCCAATTATTGGACTACACTCATGAACCACTATGAATTAAGAGCTCTTCTTCAATTGAACCGTGCCGCTTTAAGGTCAATGGGGCAGAAATTTTCATGTCGGTCTATTAGTCTGATGGCGTTCTTATCTTTAAATACCATAATAATCTTTGTACAATTCTCTGTCATACAGTTTCCTTTACTTTGTCGATAAACTTTCGTCATTTTTCCTTTTCCTAAACGATAATAAAACCTTTTGGTTAAACTGTGTGATAGCGAATGTGCCGGGGACAGAGAACATTGCATGCGAATATCTGAAGGCTTGAGTCGACCAGGATGCCTTCTGAAGGGTCATGCGTGATCCATGACTTCAAAGATGATCATGCAGAAAGTTGCTCGAATTACAAGGATTGCTGAGAGTCAGTGATGAGCTCACGTAAACTGAAGCCATGCATTCAATATTAGAGCCTTGCACACAAACACCAGCACTATTTCCCGAAAAGCATTTTATTTGTTATTTTACTGCATCTGTTAACACAGGTCCCAGCAACCCATTACTTCATTCGTTTTTCTTATGACGCCACATTTATGGCTGGCTGCACAAACCGTCGGACAGCTCACTAAACATCAAGCTATATTCGCTCCAGACCTGAAAACAGCCGCAAAGCATCGCCGCCGCTGACTTACTTCGATGAGCAAAACGCGACAAACGTGCAGTAAACCAATTAACTGTAAGAATGTCCACTCCCGTAGACGTGACGTTGTCGTCGATGTTGCGGTTCGGCCGTTACCAACTGACGCTTTGTGCACTCTACATTTTGATCATCACATTCAGCTTTCCGAATTTGACCGTGTTGTGGTACGGCGGACGTCCACCGACAACTATGATCTGTGTGAATGATACAAACTCATCTGTCAACCAGCAGACAATGGTGACATATGCCAAGTTTTGTGCAACGAACGCCAAAGGGCCAGATATTCTGAATTGTACAGCTGGTGACCACGAGTTTCACTCCTACGTTATCGAGGTGACGGTTCATGTTCATGGTCATCTTTTGGTATTGCCAGGCCCCCAGTGGTTTATGAAGGTACCAGCTTTGGCTATGGCAAGTTTCTTTGGTTTCGGCACCAGGAGAACATGTGCACATAAAACAAGTGCGAAACCCAGCGCTGAGGCTGAAAGGCAAGCCAAGGCTAAGCTACCAGATATTCAATACATAGTTTGGACAACTGGAGGCGAGCTGCGATGTCTTACTATGTATGTGACTGACGGTAACTCTCTGTCTCCAGCACGGCTGGTTCTGCAGCTCATCATCACGTTGGCTGACGGCTGCCAGTATTCAGATGGTCGGTTGGGCTGTCGGCATGCCCATTTATGGACAACTATCCGATTGGTATTGACAGAAAATTGTGCGTCGGGATACCACCGTTGCACACACATAATCAATGAGTTTGATAACCGGTTTAAAACAACTTTCATACATCGGTGATCTCGCCGGATTTCCGCTAAAGCCCCATAGGGGTCCATCTGAACACCAAGAAACCAGCTGAAAATCGACGTTTTTTTGAAACATCAGATGTTCATTCTTGCGCTGCTGCCATCGGCTGTGGTCGGTCTCGCTGCTGCACTGCTGCATGATTGGCGATTGTTTCTCGTCACGAGGTGTTGGTCTTTTCCTTCTTCTATTTTCAATTTGCGACTTTGTTCGGACGTACAGGAAAATTTCATAGTTTTTTTATTCAATTGATCTTCATCTTTAGATTTCTTGCCGGATTTACGGACTCTGGTAAGAAAGCTGTCGGTTTCGTGCATTTCACCGAAAATCTGGACGACAAAACCCGTTTTCAATCTAAAGCTCTAGTTGGCGTCGAAATACCGCAGATTTTGGTGAGTAATTAAATTGTATTTGTGCCGAATTTTTCATGATTATCGTTTTGCTTCTGAACGTTTCTTCTTGATTCAGGGTGCCTTGGTGGCGTGGTTATGTGGCGATTGGCGACTGTTTCTGATCGTGAGCAATTCACTCCTTCTGCCGACCCTGCTCGTCTACGCGTTTGTACGGCTTTGTGCTGGACCTATTTTTGAATGTTGTTTTTTTTCAAAAATTTGATTGTGCTGGCGAATGATTCAATCCACAAGTGCAGAATTGTCGCCAAAGAGTCGTCCCGTTGGCTGATCAGCCAGCGTGACGCGAACGATGCACGTCGCGTATTAACGTCAATGGTGATTGGATGGAATCGACGTGACGTCACAACCGGTCAAATTGATGAACTGGTCAAAAGGGAGACTGAGCGAACGAAGAGAACACGTCGGTTCGGTTTCGCACTGGCGATATCGATGTTGTGCATTTTGAAACTTTTGACATTTCGAGCTGCTTGCTGCACCCAATGAGCCCATGTACATATACTGTAAGTCTGGCGCCCCCCGCGCTCGTCAATGTAACGACTTGCGTCGACTACATTGGTGCCGTATTAGCCAAAATCAAAGTCAGCCGTCACGCATGGAATAAGCCGTGCCCGTTTTTGCTTCTTCTTCCAACATCCTATAATTACTGAATCAGGCGATCGACGTTTGACCGTCTGGCATCTGCTCTACACACGTCAATTGGCCACATACACCCTCGTCACGGCTGCACTGTGGTTGGTTGCACAAGGTTTCTTCAAGGCTTTTTTCAACTTGTACGTCTTTCTCCACCCAATTCACGTGTATGTACGCAGGTTCCTGTCATCGTCGATCACCTACGGCATTATTCTATTCAATCTCAGTTCGCTCGCCGGCTCGATCTACATCAACGACGCATTGATGGGTTTGCTCAGATTGGCTGTCAATATTGTGCTTGTTGTTTCCGATGCGCTCGTCGCCAGGTGAGCGCCTTTAGGGCGCGTGGGTTCAAAGCGAGTCTGGAATGGAATTGAATCTAGTTCTGAGATTGATCGGCGTTGGCCTGAGCTAGACATGAGCCTCAGCTGACCCTAGC
Organism: Rhynchonema sp. JSB1_4; assembly: GCA_030248065.1. Taxonomy (NCBI): domain Eukaryota; kingdom Metazoa; phylum Nematoda; class Chromadorea; order Monhysterida; family Xyalidae; genus Rhynchonema; species Rhynchonema sp. JSB1_4. The sequence goes on along the minus strand of JASAMV010007921.1, from coordinate 115,770 downwards.
GTGGTGGAATCAATACCTGCATGTACTATGCTCCTGTAGCTTGCCTGACAGTTGGAGCCTCTGGATGACCAAGGGCCGTGGATGGAATAACCCGGCTTTGCAGATGTGGTCGTCGCTTGCTGCACATGTTTGGTTTGTCTTGTGTCGGCTCAGCCGTGCTCATGGTTGCGATCGGCCAAATATGCGGTTAGCTGATGTTTCAAAGCCAATGTATACGTGGTATTTATTGCCGACCTACACACACCTACACCTTGTCACAATTCCAGACTGGTCCATTCAATTGGGTCTAACCCGTTGGCTAAGCATCCTTGTGCGCACGGCCACCGGCGGCATTTAGTTGGTCGTCTATCTGCTCAGTGCCGAACTCTATCCAACGCCGGTGAGAACTTTGTTCAAAATTTTCTGTAGATTTCAAGCATAGGTCCACACGCTCAACATCCCCATGTTTGAGATCATCACCTGCTGATTCCAACTCACGTTTCAGATCCGCAACCTGGCCAACAGCACCTGTTCATTGTTTGCGCGCATCGGCGCTGTTTGTGCGCCCGTCTTCTTGTGGCTGGTTTGTTTACCGCAATCCGTCCTTGTCGATGTGTTGAATAAATTGAATATTGTGCAACAACACACTGATTACTGTAAATTCGGATTCCCATCAATAATTCCGATATCGCTTGAGTCTGAGTCTTTCATTGTAGGTTGGTTGGCAATGAATTGATGGGACCCGACCTGCCGGTCCTGAATTTTTTAGTGTGATTTCTGTTGGTAAGTAAAGTATGAACATTTTCAGCGCGATACCCAGCACCATACGTGGCATTCACGCTGTGCGCACTGGTTGACGGCATTCTCTTTCTGGCTTTCATCCCCGAGACGAAGGGCAAGTCGCTGCCAGAACATATGCCCCAACGACGTCAACCGTTGTTCGGACGGGGCAAGTCAGGAGAAAAGGATGATAAGTTGGATCAAAGCAACACTGATCACAATACGGAACAACTTCTCTGATATGGTCAAACTTGTGATATTTGTGTGATTTTGTTGAGTTCGCTTTTCGTTTCAATAACAGATTGTCGGAAAATTATGCGAATCTTGTTTTTTCTTCCATTGAGGTTCTTTAAATTTCGGTTTCGAATGCAGAATGCTTTATGTGGAAACGAACGGATTTTATACGCATTCCAGAGTGTATACCTCCAGTGTAGTGTGATGATGCAGCCATGCAGCAACCAGAGTTCAGGTCTGCGTGCACGTGCATCCAGCCGGACGCAATTGCACGTGCCGTTGTGTAACATTTGCGTGCAGTTTAAAATCCACTGAGATAAAAAAACTGTTTTTTGCAAACCAAAAACGCGCAACGTACCACAGTCATTCCGTGATTCTATCAAATAACTGATGATGAATTTTGGCCATATGTACGTACTACCCCGCCACGAAGAGGACAGGTTTTGAAATCGTTTTGATTAACACGCTCAACATCCTCTGCATCGCATGCACAGGACAAAATGCCCTGGTGTTACGTAGTTGTGCATATTCATTAATGCAATCTCTGCGCGCAACATTACTCTGTGCACACAGGTTCACCATATCCAGCTTCTCATGTTTGTTTCTGTCGCTTCGCATTTGTTGCATGCAGCCGCAGATTGGCGCTTGATTTGTATACTACTTGATGTGGCGGTTGATGTGATGGAAGCAAAGTGTAAACGCAACTGGCACTGACTGTGCGTTCAAAACGAAAGCACTGCCGGCGAAAAAACATGCCTCTATGCTAGGGTGATGATGCGTTAGAATCCGCTCAAACTCAGCTGAAAACAACAAGTGCGCATGCGCATGTTCTGCATGACTGTGTCCTTCGCATGCAGCGCGAAGAATTTTTCACTGGTTCGCGATCCCACAGATTGGATTTTTGCACGTTTCAGCATTTGCAGTCATATTCACATCACTTATGTACCTGGTTGTAGCACTGTGATAGATCTGCACCGCACAGTACGTTCCCATGCGTGTCATAAATACAAAAATATTAAAACCATGCGGCACAAGCGAGTAGCGTCCATGTAGGTACAGCCCCCGTGTCCAATTACTGCAGGTGCATGTGTGAAAAGGTGCCTTCATTGTGTGGCAATTGTTGCGCCGTCATATAGTTTCCACAATGGTCCGTTGCTCTGACGACTTGCGAATGTTTGTTTGGCAGCTTTTTATCGCGCCGCCAGCTCTCAGGCAATCCTAAGTCATGAATGCTGCCGGAAATTTGAGATCGGCAAGCGGATATTAAACCGACCAAGCCGCAATAACTGTGCTGTTTTTTTTCTTTCATGGCAATAGTTGGATACTATCAGCTGTTATGTATATGTACACACAATCTGCAAATTCGTACATGTCACTCATGCTGTCTATGCGGCTAATCACTTTGTAACAGATATACATAGCTACTGACCAGTCATTTGCTTCGGGACAAACCGTGCACCAGACCAGACACGCAACGCTGGCAACAGATGCGTGTTCAAGAAGCTGTTAAAAAATGGAAACCTGCGACATTGCTAATCTGTTTGTTTTGTGCGAATGCAGATGCAGTTATAGTCCGTCCACCAGCTCATGGCACTTTGTGTTGCTGCTGGCCGACTTGTTCCCTTCCTCCACGTTCTAATGAAAGAGAAATTGAGTTTCCGAAAAAAATTATTTTTGCTCCTAAATTGCTGTCTTTATGAAATCGACGTGTTTTATAGATTTTAATTTAATTTAATTTTAAAATTGATCGAATTCAATCGTTTTCGACACATTTTATTATTTTTTTTAGCTTTTTGTAAAATCGCTCACACTCGATTTCTCTTTCATTAAAACGTGGAGGAAGGGACCAAACCAACCAGCAGCAACACAAAGTGCCATGAGCTGGTGGACGGACTATACATAAAGCCAGTGCCTTGTGTGTTTTTTTAAAATGTAGAATAGGTACCAACCACATGATACGACCGTGACACGGTTCCTGTTTTGGACCATCGTGAGTTGAAACACAGAATTGACGTTCCCAAGTTTTGCTCGCTGTTTTACAAAAAAACGACACCACGGATAATTTTATGTTCGACCTGTGTATTATACATACAACAGTAGAGTTTTTTTAAATCCCTGTTGGCTCATCGACAGTGGTAAACAGTCCTGGAGTAAAGTTCTGGTGCAAAGTAAAAAAAACATCACCAGTTTGGCAAGCAGAAATTTATGAGTGACACAGACACACGCACTGACGAACCGCGAGCTGATACTTTCACAAACGTTTCCGTTGGCAACCCGGCACAGGTATTCGTTTATGAGTTTTCTGAGGTTTTATTTAGAATACTACCAGCATGGCATGCCTTCGAAAACAGCGTAATTCGGATTGCAAAAAACCACAGGCAAACCGTATAAAAATGAGAAAGTGTAGGATACGCCGCAGTGGCGATTTAACAAAACACCATGAGATTATGAAATTCATTGAAGTTTTGTGTGCATTTTGTCACCCCCGAGGGACCTCTGTCAAAAAAACCTTCAAAATAGATATTAGAAGTTTAATGCCATTTTTGTGTTAAACCGTGGCAAAAGTACAAAACTACGCCTCGGGATCATGAAAAATAATTACACAGAGACGCCAGCCAGCATCCATGTGTTCTGGCATAATAAAAGAATGCACTGATTTTGCGCCCCGTGTTCACTTCATTGTGAGCAGCACCCAACACAGATATCGTGCTGGTCTTCCACCTTGTTTTTTATTGTCGCACAACACCAAGCAAGTGGTTGTCCAATGTACGTACATATGTATTTATTCATATTTATTCACCACAGTGTTGTTGAGCCTTTGACATCCAGTTTTTCTGCATAATTTGCCTGGGATTATGCAAGCAACATCCTCACTTTTTGTTGATCTTATGTTGCTGCTGTCACGCTGTTGAGCGTTACTTGGCTTGTCGTTTTTGTTAAGTGTTTACGTGTTGTCATAGACGTTTACATCCCACATTTTAATGTTGAACTTCTAAAAATTGAAAATGCAGATCGGTTTCCAAACACAGCCTTTTTGATTGTTCAAGTTTGTTTGCTACGTGCAGGGGCAGAAGGTGAATAATGTGCATGTTATGTTTTCATGAGTCACGTTCTTGTCATGTCCACGTCTCGCCAAATTTTACTGCTTTACTTTTACTGCACGACTCCTTTCATTAGTTTTCCACAACTGAGTATGTAAATATACGCATCATGCGCGCTTGAATTTAGAGTGTGATCAAATCCTGATGTTTTTCAGATTCTGAGGTGAAACACACAGAGACGAGAGCGCCAAAAATGCAGGATTTGAAAAAGTCATGGCTGTCCTATTGGAAGCCAATTCTGTTCGTACTCACTCCGTTGATTTGGACGCCGATATTCCTGTGGCAAGTCGATGGCAAACCCGAGATCCCCAAAGTCACCTATGTGATCCTGATCATGGCCACCTACTGGGTGACCGAGGTGATCCCGCTGCAAGTCACATCACTGATGCCGTTGTTCATGTTCCCAATGCTGTTGGTGACGCCCGCGAAGACGGTCGCCAAAGCTTATCTGTCGGTGAGTGCACTTGTATGGGTGATGTTTCACTGTATTGTTTGGAAGTAAGATACTGTATTGAAACTTATGACAAACCGTGAACCCAAAGCACATGGTAAAAATGATGAGAGAAACACAAATGGTTGAATTCAACGTCGTCGTGACGAGTAATGGTATTTGTATACCAATTTTGGTTTTGTTGAAAAGGACAGATTTTGAGTGATCTTTAGTTGTCTTCTTCTGGTCGAAACTGATTTACAGTCCGTGACGAATTATGTGGACGCTTTTCAACGCCGCCGCGCGCGCGGCAAGCGTTGTGCATATTAGGGTGCACCACAAGGGTAGGTAGACTTTTCAGAAAAAATCCTATAATTGGAGGTAACGGATGGACTTTGTGGTCTACCGTTGACAAATTATGTGCATAGCCAGGATTTAGCCACTGTCCAAATTTGGGTAAATTTTAGCCTGCCATACGCTGTACGTCGCCATTTTTGTGATTATCGATTGAAGCCGCGCGCGCGGCGCGCGCTACTTTTGCCTCGCTGTTAGAGCCGGTTATTGATTGTGTGCTGCATTCTTATATGCACAACGCTTGCCGCGCGCGCGGCGGCGTTGAAAAGCGTCCACATAATTCGTCACGGACTGTATGTCTGTCCAAGATGTGGTCGCTCTTTGTTGCGAATCCCATCTGAGGGGCAGTCGTCCATCGAGGCAGTATCACGGCGCAAGTATGATGGACTTGATGTTGCATAGGATTCCACCTGGTTGTTCGTCGGTGGTCTGATGATCGCAGTGATGGTCGAGGAAGTGAATCTGCACCGTCGAATCGCACTCAACATCCTCAACGTCAGCGGCTCAACACCCGGACGGCTCATGTTTGGTGCGTCTTTGCTTGTATGTAATTTCAGGTCATTCTATTGTCGTCCGCACAAGTTCTATCGTCGCATATGGCCGAAACACTGATTGATCGCGTGTCCAATTCCAGTGCGTATGGCTTTTGTGGATGCAAATTCATATAGCGTCGACGGGTTTCGAATCAAAGCGCAGCCACAAGAGCGCGGGAAAAGAATTCATGGACATTATGTTATACAGCGTTTAGGCTGTTGTCCCCCCCCAACGGAAGTCCAGCGTTCCGGGCACATGCGACGACTTTCGTCGCCGACATTAGAATACATCGTAGTTTCATACCATAATCTGCTGTTTTGCGAGCAATTTCATTGCATTTGAAATCACATTGAAAAGACCCGCAGGTGTTACATGTGCGTCGTCGTTTCTGTCAATGTTCATCAGCAACACAGCCACAACCGCGATGATGATGCCCGTGGTCATGTCGTTGGCTGGTCCGTATGACAGATGTTGTTCTCATAATTATCAACCAAAGATGCTCCAAATAGCAAAAATGTAGATATTTTCTTGCCTGCAGGTGAACTAATCCGCGTGCGTCGCAGTGTTCGCAAGGTGGTGCCCCAGGAAACCAACGGTGCCGTGCGAATGCAGGAGTTTGACGATGTTAGACATTTTCAAAATTGCAGACGTATACCATCTGTTGAAACACAAAAAATTTCGAAGTTCCTCAAATCTGCACAATCCAGACTGGTATGAATTTTGTTGACATCGGGCCGGCTTCGGTGGCATTTTTGTGTGGGCTAATGTTTGTGACTAGGCAGCATTGATTGACATACATGCCTGACAACAGTTTAGTGTGGCCTGCATGCACTTTGTTGGCATGCTGGGTCCGCAGTGGTCATAAAACGGGTTGGGTCACACTGTATCTTGCGATTTCGTTCTTTTTGCATAATTTGGACCAACGTAAAAGTTCTTCCCCTCTGAGCGGTTAGGAACTTTTACGCTGGCCGAAATCACACAAACAGCGAAATCGCAAGATATGACTCAACGTATTTTGTGCCCCCGACCACACCCGACCCAGCATGCCAGCCGGCACAGTGCATACCTGTCGCTGTAATGTTACGTTGCCGTGCAGCTTCGAAATTGTGTATCGCAAATGTAAAATGAATCTCTATCTTTCCTCGCGACAGGAGCCGTTGAACAATTCATTTCCTGTTGTGACCAATCAGTTATTTCACATGGAAAACAAAAGCGGTCACATGGGACAACAAAGATACTATTATCCTGTCCATCCTCTTTATAGTGACATTATCAGGACCCGTCATTTTTGTCACTAAAGAGTAAGAGTATCCTAGTTCAACCTTGAGAAGATCGCAGGAACCAAACTGTCGGTCACCAGAGGGTTCCAGAATATAAAGAGCGTGCAAAACACAATCGCACATTACTAGCGGTCAGACCTTCAACCAAGCCCGAACGTAATGCCAACAAAGAGCATCCACGTGTCATTGCAGATTAAGAAATCGGGTCCGGTCGAGGCGAATGACGGCGATGATACAATTGAGGGCGCAATAGACAGCCAGGATGTGATCGATATGAGCAAACCAACGTCATTGGCCAAGGACGAACTCAACATGACCAAAGCACTGTTGATCGCTGTCGCCTATTCGGCCAGTCTCGGCGGCACGGCCACGCTCACTGGCACGTTGCCAAATGTGGTCATGAAGGGCTTGCTCGATCAGGCATATGGCACGTCGCATCCGATCACCTACGGCACCTGGATGGGATACAACTTTCCTGGTTAGTTAATCATTTTATAGTGCATTCATATCATATTAATTCATATAATTGCTAGGAACCTTACACGGCCTGTTTTCACCGTCCGTTTGACCTATCTGGACCTGTTTGGACCATTCCGTACCCCCTTTGAAACGTATTACATCTCCTTGCAGGTATGATCATCAACCTGGCCATTTTGAACATGTGGTTGCAACTGGTCTGGTTCGGTCCCAGCGAGTGGTTGCGCACATTCAATTGTTGCTGCAAGGCTGGAGATCAGCACAGTCGGGAGGAGGCGAAAGCGGTCAATGAGGTTGACTGGCTGATGTTTCATTCAAACAGGCATCGGACTTGGTGATTCGATCGGGCCGGCTCGGTCTTGGTGACCCACTTTTTGTACCTAACAGTCTTTCTAATCTGTTGACGAATGTGCTGTGTGTGAGCTCATTCAATGTAAAAATTGTTCATGGATTGTCTGGGGACAGACAACTTTTACGCTGCTCAAAATCAGAGCCGCCAGTAACCGGATTTAAAAGGCCGTGATGAAGGTAATATGCACACGACGCGAGGCGACCACAAGGCGCACATGTATCTACACCGACGTCAAGCATACCAAACGTGATTTTTTCAGGTACTGAAAGGTGAGCTGGCCAAACTGGGTCGAATTCGTTTTGCCGAAATCAGCGTGCTCTGTTGGTATGGAGTGGCGTTAATCTGCTGGTTCACACGCGAATTCCCGGATGGGGGTGGATGGGGTACGTTTGTGTGCCATTTGATGTTCCATTTAGATGAATCAGAGAAACTGGTACATGTCGTAATGTACAGCAGGTACGGGTGCGTTCATGCGTGAACTTACATAGGTACACCCATACTTTGTTTATGGAGACTTATGCATGATTTGACTATGCCTCTTGGATTTTGTCATTTAAGCCGGTTCGGTTGATTGAACGCTGACCCGATCCTACTCAATTTGGAACACTTGCTCATAGGATTTTTTTGCTTTTCGACCTCATCCAAAAACATGTGCATAAGCTGTGATTTTTTGATCCAAGCTTCAGGTCTTATAGCCGTACACAACTCGATCTGTCCTTGTCGTTGCAGGCAGTCTGTTCGTTGATGCCAAGGGCGAGTCCTACATGTCCGATGCGACCGTCATCATAATCGCTGTGGTCGTGCTATTCGCATGGCCCCGTTCACTCGATCGACCCTATCGTCCCCTGATCAGTTGGTATCGTTGCCGAGTCAAGCTGCCCTGGGGCGTTGTCATTCTCTTGGGTGGAGGATTCGCTATTGCTGGTGCTGTCAAATCGAGTGGACTCTCAGTGCTCATTGCTGACCAGCTGGCGAAGGTATGGGTTTAGGTTTCGAATTCACATCCGACGCTTTGCTATGGCCGTAAAGTAACTGCCCTTTAGAACGATGCACCAGCAGGCTTCTTATATGGAGGCTGCGTAGGTGAGACATCAGCTGCTGACGCATGACGACACACGGGGAGGCCGGCAGCGAGCACAACTGTTGTTCACGTGTTTTTTTAGCAGCCTTCCATCTGCATAAACTTGTCGCCGGCCCTGTCTTGTCAACAATGATTGATGATGTTTCAGCTGGACGTGTCGGACGCTGTGTTGGTGTTCATCAGTCTGTTCCTGATGACGCATTTGACCGAGTTCACCTCGAATACAGCCACGTCGCAGATAGTGTTGCCGATCACAATGAAACTGGCCGAGAAACGCTGCATCAACCCTCTCTACCTGACCATGCCCGTTTCGGAGGCAGCGTCGTTCGCGTACATGCTCCCAGTCGCCACACCACCCAACGCAATCATATTCGGTTCGGGTGTGCTGCGTGTGGTCGATTTGATCATGTGCGGATTCGTGATGAACTTTGTGTGTATGGGTGAAGTGATGTTGTCGATACACACATGGGGCTGGCACATGTTCGACATTGCGCACTATCCAGCGTGGGCGGCCAATGTGACCGCGTGTGCCAATGTGTAATTTGTTTTTTTTGTTTTCTGTCATCGTGCATTAATCAGGGAGTGAATCAGGCCGATTGTTTTCTGCAGAGTGGAAAAATGCGGGAATCCAGTCGTCCATTGTGTTTTTGAACGCTGTTTTTTTTGCAATGTTACATGACAGATTCTACTCACGTTCTTGTAATTTTTGTTGTCGTGTGACTGAAATGTAACTGTGATCTGTGTGACAATCATGGTGTTGAAATTTGGTCAACCCGCTACCTTGCTTACCCATTATTTTTGTTTGTCATATTGCAATTACTGTGATTTCAGATCATCCATATCGAACCTTGATTGTTTACTGGACACGTCACATGAGCAGCTGGTGAAATTGAGAAGAATTGTGAATAAATAAAGCTCAGTTACGGCACGTTACGTGTTCATTCACCTGGGTTTAGGACCGGTCTCTTTGCCTGAGCCACTGCTTGGAAACGCTCTCATGATGAACGCTCTCACGCTGATTGAGCACAAAAACGACAGTTTGTGCTACAATTCGTTGATTCTGTTGGTGGGAACTGGGAAGGTGGTTTGTTTTCTATTCCGAACTCTCCAAATTGCCAGCTCGCGTTCGGCTGGCTGGATGCATTGACAGCGGTTTAGCTTTTCAACGTTTTTAGGCTGTTCCTGCACAACAGCTCAACGCGATACGTACAGTATGTGCTTGATTTGACGACAGGTGGCCACAAAAACCGAACGTCTTGGGCAAGCTGGTTCGACAGTTTTCCACAACACCCTACCTTCCAAGTGGTCATATCAACAAACTTGTTGTGCTGCAACATAGTTTACATGTACTACAACCTACATAGCAGGAAGTTAGTTCAAGGAACAACGTGAAAATCGTTCCACAGCACGCCTCGACAAAAGAACAACTCGTCTTGTTTGTAACCATGTGTTTCTACTCATGCGTGCGATGTGCTATTTTCAAACATTACCTTTTCTACAGGCACAACACAGCCTCTGCATCGCTGTCCAGAACAGTTTTGCTATCTGGCCATGCCGGTTGTTTGCTGCTTAGATTCTGTTGTGTACAACAGGCACAGTCCAATTCGTCGACCTCGTTTGATTTTACGGCGGCACAAGTCCAACTGAACGAGAATATTTTTCTCACATTCTGTTATCTGAGCTCGAAATTATGTTTAGTGCATTTTGTGTGATGCCTTTGTTCTGTTTTGCTGATAAGAACCCTAGGCGAGCACTCTGTCATCTCATGTTGTGTTTGTCTCGTTACATACTATTTTTGACACAGATGCTTGCTGTTCCATGAAAAACTCTTCCTGGTCTGCGAAACTAATTTTCTGCTCAAAAGTCGAGTTTTTGAGCACGTTCGATTCAAGTCTTTCCGTCATTCCGCTTGACACAGAAGTAAGTTTTTCAGCCTGCACGCATTTTCTAAATCCAAAGCAAATATGCCGGGACCCGGCTATGCGACACCAATGGATGCGTTTCGGAGCGGGCCACGCGAGAAGTTGATGTACGTGACATGCGCACGTGTGGACAGTGACAAACCGGACTCAATGGCAACCGTGGACCTCGATCCGTTCTCGAAGACCTACGGAAAAGTACGCCAACGCGGTTCCACAAACGGGTTTTGGTTTGGTTTTGAATGTTTGAACGCGTCATGAGAACCGTTTTGAGAACCCTACATGGTTGTTGTTTATGGTTCTGGTAATGCCGCACGCCAAGTGTCAAATTTGGTGTAATGCCGCACGCCAAGTGTCAAATTTTGTGTAATGCCGCACGCCAAGTGTCAAATTTGGTGGTCATTGACTCAGTCACTTGTCTTTTTTGAATTATGGATAAGGTTACTGGTTTCACTAACAAAACAGCTCATCTATGTACAGTCTCAACAGTACAGAAGCCTTTTGTGACGCGATCTCGGTCGTGGTTGTACGAAAATCCTTTTTGGTGCAGCATTCGAAAGCCTATGCGATTTAGTTTTTTTGTGTTGAAACTTTTTCTTCTTCACGTGCTTTTGTGAACAAGTTACGGAGCCTTGAAGCAGATCGGCGCCAAATTAACCTGCTTCCAAACGCGTGTAAGACATCATGCTAAAAGTGAGTCCACATGCAACAACGGCCGACATCTAGCCTCACAAAAGGGTTTCCGTACTTGTTGAATCACCCTGTGCACACACGCTTGTCATGTGAATCAGACATAGCCGATGCGATCCGCAAATTCGTTCCCGGTGATCACACCCACACCACAATTAATCGACCTGTACACACAGGTGATCCACCATTTGCCGTTGACGCATTCGTCGGACGAAATCCACCATTCCGGCTGGAACGCGTGTTCGTCGTGTTTCGGTGACGCGAACGTGCATCGTACCCATCTCGTGTTCCCCTGTCTCAACTCGTCACGCGTCTACATCGCCGATGTCGCCACCGACCCACGACAGCCACGATGGCAGAAGGTTAGGGTTGCGCTGATTTCGTTTCAATTCGGATTTGGCGTCAAAATGGGCGCTGGGAACTTATTTGGGACACACATCGGATATGAGGTTTCAGAACAAAATAATTTCCCAAGTTAGCCCCCGCTATGTATAAACTTTTGAAACATCACTTTTAAAAACAACCATAGGTTGGGGCTCATTCGAAAAATCTGCCGAACGAGCCCCACTGGGGTTGGGGACGTAGAGCCTCGAAATTCACTCAATAGAAACTCAGCTTGCCTGCACTGTTTGAGACACGTTGGTGCTCTCGAAATGCCAGTGTTACACGATCAGTGCAACCCGCTGGCCAACTGCTGCTTCACAGATACGCGGTGTAAAAACAAAAGGCTTTTTTCTTCCAGGTCATCGAGCCGCGCGAGTTGTTTATGCGTGACGTGAGTTTCGGTCACACTTCGCATTGTTTGGCTGATGGCACCGTTATGATCAGCACTTTGGGCGACAAAGACGGCAATGCTAAAGGTAAAAGTAACAAATGTTTCAAGTTAAGATGACAATAGAGTGCCCGTGAAATTCAGGCAGTTTCCTGTTGCTTGATTCCAAATCGTTCAACGTGCTGGGCACATGGGGCAACCAGTCGGTGGGTTATGGGTATGATTACTGGTACCAGCCGTTGTACAACATCATGGTCAGCACAGCATGGGGACATCCGAACCTGATCAAGAAGGGATTCAGTTTGGACGACGTCAAAAATGGTTGCTTCCACCATTTATTCAGAATTTGATTTTAGCTCGCGCTTTTTATCCTGAATAAATTCTCAAAATCTGGAAACAAAACCTTAGCAACCGTCGGATCAATAAGGAATTTTGTTTTCAGGGAAGTACGGTCACGAACTGTATGTGTGGAACTGGAAAAGCCGCGAGTTGATGGACACAATCAAACTGGACCCCGTCAAAGGCTGCATGCCACTTGAGGTCTTGTTGCGATAACCTACTTGTGCATGGCCGTGACGTAAAGTGCAACAATTTCAGATTCGTTTCAAACACGACCCCAAGTCCACACACGCATTTGTGGGTTGCGCTCTCGGCAGCACTGTCTATCATCTGTGGATCAACGAGGTGTATAAAAACATTGAGTAACACCAAAACTCATCTATGTACATCAAACGAAACTTTTAGCCTGGTCATATTCTTGCGCAGCAGCCACTGCACCAAAAAATGTGTCGGTTTGTAAACCGTCCCCATCTCCCGCAACCTCCAACTTACCGTAACCTCCACCTCACCGTAGCCTCGAATCTACCATACCAATGCTTGCAGGCAACGGGGACCGTGCAAGCCGATTGTGTGATCGAGCTACAAGCACGCAAGGTCGAGGGCTGGATTCTGCCTGAGATGCCAGCGTTGATCACCGACATCCTGATTTCGCTCGACGATCGATTGTACATCAGCTGTTGGCTGTGGGGTGATCTGTTGCAATACGACATCACCGATCCATTCCATCCGAAATTGGTCGGACAGGTCAGTAAACGTAATGGGGCTTTGGGTGCCTAAATTTAGCAAAACAAAAGAATAAAAAGAACGTCGACATGTTTTTTATTCCCTCGACGTATGTTACGTGTAGCCACTTTTGCATCAGGCCCATTGATTACACGCGTCACAATCCTTGCCCTTCCCTTTTGAAATGCGATGAAACATCAGGTGAACATCGGCGGATGCATCGGTGGTGCCGTGAAGCGACTAGACGGTCCCCAGCCGCCACCGTGTGTGGTCGCCGGTCGTAAAGTGGATGGCGGCACTCAAATGTTGCAGTGCAGTTTGGACGGCCAGCGTATCTACGTGACCACGTCGCTCTACACGCTCTGGGACAAACAATTCTATCCAGATTTGTGCAAGTCGGTGTCACATTTTGGGTTTCAACTACAGAACCTTGGTTCGAACATTATGTAATGGTAGCTGATTAGAGTGGTGAACGCACCACGCTTGCACAAGCACACGCCACGCTTGACACAAAATGCTGGTGTACCTGAACCTTGTGGTACACTGCACGTTTGCGGCATAGGGTGATATTTTCGAAACGGTGTAAAGGTCAGTTGGGTGTAAAGCTCGGTCGACAGCTCAGTGTGAGAGACCTCGGTGTAAACTTGAAACATTCCACGTTAATAACAGGCAATGTTTCACGTTTACACCGAGCTACGCCGACCGAGCTTTCGACCGAACTTTACACCGACCTTTACGCCCAACTGACTTTTACACCGTTTCGAAAATTCCACCCATAGTGATCATTGGTACTCACGAAGGTGCACACCGAGCACCGTCTGTGAAAACGGCTTGAACGAGCAACCAGAGCAAACACTGCACGAGGCACGTCCTGCCAAGTCGAGAAGTTGAGACCCATCCTAACAACAAGCATGAGCCGAGTCTCATTCAACGCTCGCTTATTTGATTGTCAACATCAACAATACCATTTCTTGCAGAAACGGTTCATCAATGGTGATGGTTGATGTTTCACCGTCGGGCGCAATGAGTCTGAATCGTGACCTGCACGTTGTGTTCAACGACGCCGATGGTCCGTTGATGGCACACGAAATGCGTTACCCCGGCGGCGATTGTAGCTCGGATATTTGGCTCGCTGATTCGGCGTGTTGTGCGAACAAGATATAGCTCATTTCCATGATTAAGTGATTTTAACTCGATGGACTTTGTGGTATTGATATAACACAAGAACACAGTGAGATATTGTGCTAACGTTCAACTAGTTATTCTGTTGTCATATTGTGTTGGCAGATGGGGACCCAATTTTGATATTCTCGTCATGTGAAACCAATGTGTTGGGTTTTGGGTATTATTGACCAACCAATTATGTTCGTTTGTTTTGCTACCGAAGTAAAAGACAGACAGACTGACAGACCACAGTAAGTCGCAGTTGTTGAGAATGATAATAGAACAGTACTTCTCTTGGTATTATAACAATGAAAGACGTGTGCAATGTACATTGGACGGAACAAGATTTTTCAAGGGGGGACGGGACACGGGAGAGCTGAAAAAAGGATGTCGGGCGAGACGGGACAAGAGCAGCATAGGAAAAAATTAAAAAAAACAAGTTTTGATTTTCCAGTTTTCAAATTTTCTACGCTTGGCCAAATAGACGGACAGTGTCTCCGCACAACACCTGAGCTAGTTTGTCCAAAACGTTCGATTTTCGAAGTCCAGGCCGTGGTTCAAATGCCCTGGGTTTTCACTTTACCTATATTATATAATTCCACTTCATTTTCTGCGCACCAGAGCGGCTTTCAATTTTTTTCGTGTAACATAACGGCTCAGAAAGGCGGATCGCTTTCGTCAACAAAAACGATGCCGATGGACGCTCTCCGCGGCCCAAAGACGGCGGGCTATGTGAGTGCCCATTCCGATTGGTTCTCGGAACCGTAACGACCGTGCCGGGAAGACTGATTATAAATAAAACGGATTAAACGGATTTTCCGGATTAAACGGATTTTTGCGTGCTGGGGGGAAGACTGATTATGGACTGGAAAATAAAACGGATTAAACGGAATCCAGCTGTAACTTAGTCCTGAACCAAGGCTTGGGCTTAGGCTTGAGCTTAGGCTTAGGCTTAACCCCGGGGGCCCGGGACTTTCAGTCGTGCGTCGGTCCCATACCCATACAAACCCGCCGCCGCCGTTGCTGACCCCTTTTAGGGGGGGGGGCTGTATTTTTGGGGGCTGTATTTTGCGGGCGCTGTATTTTTTCGCTGCCCAAAATCTCAAAAAATGTTCCAAAAATACGCTGATTTTGGGCAGCGAAAAAATACAGCGCCCCCAAAATAGAGCCCCCCAAAAATACAGCCTGGTCTCCCCTACCCGCCCCGCCCTGGTACACCACCCCCTATCCGCCCGGCTCTGGTACCCTACCGCCTGGCCTACCCAGTGTAGTTCCTGGGGGGGGGAGGGGGGGACCCCCGCCCCCCTCGGGTACGTCTGTTCCCCCTCCGAGGTACGCCTGCCCCACTGTTCCCCCTCCGGGTACGTCTGCTCCCCCAATTTTTTCCTAAAATGGGCAAATTTTGGCCTAAAATAGGCATTTTTAGGCCAAAAATAGGTAAACTTTAGGTGAAACTTCCAAAAAAAGGGAATGCTTAGTGTGGGTCGTTAGATCGTTGATCGTAGGTTTTAGCTACGGTAGAAAAAATTTTTGTAGGTGGAGGATCAAGGTATAAAAAGGGTAATTTTTAAAAATGAAAATATCGAAAACGGTAAAAGATAATATTTGATTAATATTTTTAAATTGAAAAGCACAAAAAAATGTACGGAAATCAAGTTATTGAAACATTTGTTGCTCTGTAAATATAAAACTATACTGATGTAAAGAAAAACAAATGAAACAATCATAAAATAGAAAAAGAGGGTCTGACAAACGAAAAAAACACTTAAATGTGACGTCTATAATGTGGAGCATTTGATAAATAATAAACCATAAATATATATTCAAAAAAAACGAAAAAAAAAATAATTTATTCAAACAGAGAAAAATGAATTTCCAAAGGATTACGGTAGCTGATCGCTGATAGTGCGATCGTAGATAATGAAATCGTTGATCGGCGGATCGTTACTTTTGGTATACGGTATGAATTTTTGGCGGGTATACGGTAGCGGATAGCTAATTTGTCGATCGTTGGTTTTTCTTACTGTTTGCGGAGGATCATTTTTTATGCCGTTTTTTCGTTGCCGTTTTTTCCCCATTCTATCGCGAAATTATGTCCCACTAATATTGAGACGGGTTCCGTGTCATGTTTCTTCCTTCGCGTGTGACGCCAGTCGGTTAATTACTCCATACCCGCTGTGGATGATGTAATTTCTCCATTCATTGCCCGCATCCCACTCGTTACCTTCAGGTCGGCCGCGTCAGAAATACGTTAATGGCGTAATTTCCAGAGGCGTGTTTGTTTGAGATAGTTCTGCGAGCCTTTTTCTTTTTGACAGGTCATAAAGCTTTACGTTGTCTGCGAACTGTTGTGTACCTTGAACAGCTATTCGACACAATGATCTTGAGGTTTTGCCAAAGTTTTCTAGTGTGGAATAGAATAGCATACAGTATTTGAGGCTGATATATTTTCATATGAAGAACGCTTGTTGTCGACGATATAAAATGCCCATTTCATGTGCTATGACCACAAAGCAGTGTAGTTTCTCGGTCGGGAGGAGGGTTCCCCCGGCTCGTGTAGGCTACGTCTCCGTGACATCGTACACCGTACCGATATCTCACCTTCTGAGTAGACTCTTCTCGCCCCAATTTTTGGTCTAAAATGGCCAATTTTAGGCGGAAAATGAGTATTTTTATGCCTAAGATGTGTGATTTGTAGCTAAATATTCCTAAAAGTGGCCGAAATACCGTTTTTATGAACAATTTGCTGCAAAAAACCGACAAAATAAGTCAAATTTTGTACCAGAAAAAGTGATTTTTTACCCAAGTTCGCTCTTCTCCCCACGCCTTCCCCGTGGAGGATAAATTATCTCCATTTCCCATAAAAATGGGGAGGCTGTTATGTCCTCCTCGCGACAAAAAATGAGAGTGCTTTTGTATTTATCGTACTCATCGACGGTTTCAAGATATTACTTCGTTGTGGCAGTGAACTTATTTTTTGATATTTTGGACGGAAACCAGCAAATTCTTGTAGTCCTTGTTCTTCAAAAATTATCTGTTAGGACTGCTCGTTTAGAAAGTGACTAATTTACCATATTCCGTACCCGGGACAACTTCACATATGTCAGATCACCGAGGTAACCCCCCCTCCCCCCCGTTCTCAAAGGTCACAAATCTGACGACATGAGTGTTATGAGACAGTCACGTTGTATTAATGGGTCAATTTGTCTAAAAAATGGAAATACAATAACGTGTGATTGTATTTTCTTCGCCAAATACAATAAAGCACAGTATTTATTTTCTTTATGATTGTTCACATGAGCAATGTATACTTGGACAACAGTGGTGCTTGTTTATTTTAAATGAAGCGATGTCAGAACTCAATTGTCGTGGGAAATGTATAATTGCTTTTCTTGTTCAGAACGTCTTTCGAACTGTACTTCAAAGTTGAGTGACTAAAGGGCGGTGATGGTCGCAATCCCATACACCCGACCTTGCCCTCAGGGGATTCAGGAACCCATTGTGTTATCAAATAGGGGTGTCATCAACCTACGTAGCGTAGAAGCGCAGTTAGAGTGAGTGCTAGGGCTTGGTGGGGGGGGGGACCAATGGTACCCTACCCGCCCCCCCGATTTTAGCCAGAAAATCCCATTTTTCGGCCAAAACGCGTGTGGAAGATATCTCGAAACCGGTCGGCCCCAAGGCGATCTGATTGCAGCTTTTTTTTGAAACAGGACTACCCAGCAACGTGGACGTCTAATTTTCAAACAACAACACAATGAGTGGAACATTCCATCAACTCGTTGCTACATCGGCTATTCGGCGTCACATAATCAATCAAAGTGAAGCAGCGTCGCGTCGTCGCAACAAGACCATGGTCGATGCATTCGGAGTGATTTCGCCAGATTTCGAGTATTCCGAATCGACGTTGATGGCACCGTACGGTCGAAAGCGCACTCAGCCCAAGGGCGGTGTTTCAGCACCACTGGGTTGGTACTTTTTGTATTATGTCAGAAGGCCAATCATCAACTGTTCCAACGGGCTACAGGACTGCTGTGGCTGGGGGGAGGGGTCGGGGAGGGGGGTCACCCCCAATGGTACCCTACTCGCCTCCGCCTGGTACGCTACCCCCCTACCCGCCCCGCTCTTGTACGCTACCCCCCCACCCACCCCGCTGTGGCAGCCTACCCGCCCTGATTTTTACCCCCAAAATGCCCATTTTTCGCTGAAAAATGCCCAAATTTCGACCGAAAACCCTAAAAACTGCAAAAAATCTCGCGCTGCGCGCGATATATGTACTTTCCCCTTTTTAGTAGATAAAAACAGGCGCACGAAAAAACTTGTGTCGTACCGTACCCGCCCCGGAAAATCTTTCCCCCGCTCCTCCCCACGAAACTGGATTTCTCCCCCCCCCCAAAATCCCAGGTACACTACCCTGGTACGCGCCCCTATTTTTTCCACCTATGTAGCCTACCCGCTGCGGAAAAGTAGCCACAGCACTGGGCTACAGTAGGTATCGTTAGTGTCGTGTATATTGAATTAGTGGTGTAGCTATCCAGGCGGGCGTCAACCTACTGTAGCAGCCAAAATGCGGGGCGTGAAGGAGTGTAGTTCCTGGTCCGGCGGGGCGCATTTCAGTGAAGCCAAGTTGAAAAGACTTGAGAACCGTGTTGAGGTCACCAAGTGTATGTAAACGTCTTTTTCACACAGCGTCTCTTGTGATTCGTACGACCGCAAATCGCAATTCGGTGACGCCATCGGGTCTCGACCTGGGATATGACGGATTTGAAATCATCCAGGAAGTATTCGACAATCCTGATAGCGGTAAGTTCGTCTACATAACGGACCCAATATTGATAGGACTTTCAGTTGTTTTTGCACAAAGTTGTATCATAAACATGATTGACTGAAAGAATATGTGTCGTTGTTCGTGTCCGTTCGGGGCATGGCAGTGTAATTCTTGATCCGGAGGGGGAGGTAGCGTACCGTCCGTTTTTTCGGAAGGGAAAATAGTGTACGCCCGAGGGGGGGGGGGAAAGCGGGGAGGCAAGACCGAAATTCGGCAAAAAGTCACTTTTTTGAGATAGAAAATTTGCCCCCCCCCCCAGGAACTACAGTGGGGCATCGTAGTTACCTGTCTTCTTGTCTTCTCAGTACACTGAGCTATCGAGGATTTTGAACGTAAAAAATACGAAATTTTTATTCGTTACCTCGGCATTTAGTTGAGTCCTGTCATCATTGTCTTTCCGTCAAGCATATTAATATTTTACATCATTATATAATAGGTTTGAATCGTACGGGCGACGATATTCCATTCACGCAGTACAAACATTCCGCGTTTGGCGCTATTCAACCGCATCGCTCGCCTGCTGTTATCGACCTGGTAGAGGACAGTTGTGATTTTCCGGGTTGGTGGTGTTTGGAAATCATTATTCTCTATATTTCTCAACGAGTATAATATGTATTCTCAGATCCAACTTCGGCAGTCGCTCAACAAGATGAAGCTCAAGAGCAGGAACCAGGTACGGATGATGATGCAGTTGTGAAGCGATTAGAGAAAGGTTTGTATCCTAACCAAGTTTCAGCGATCAACAGTATGATAGACTTCCACTTGTAACCATGTAAATGAAATTTAAAACACAAATATCTTTGTTCAGCGCTTGTGCCTGTGGCATCCAGCTCGTCCGGAGTCGGTGTTGCTAACACTGTACCAAAAGGAAATTCCAGCAAACGTACCAACAAAAAGAAGAAGTCGCGCAAGTTGAAGTTGAAAATGCGACGAGCGCAGGCGTACAGTTTTATAAATGAGGGTTAGTTCGTTCCACTCTGACGCTGTAATGTCAAAGAATGAACACCAAATTTATTTTATAATTCACAGAAGCCAAGGAAGTGAAGCATGGAGTGAAGCGGAAGAAGGGCCGGAAGTCGCACCAGTCTACTACAGAGGAAAGTTCGACGGAATCGGAGGACTCGACTGATGATGGTTTGTATGAGTGAACTCAGTGTTGGAGGTACTCTGGAGGGGGGATACCTACTGTACCGCCCTCGGAGAGGAGGGGGGGTACCTACTGTACCAGAGCCGATGGCCTGGGGGGGGGTTATGTACCTAGGGGGAGTTTGGGGGGGTTGGGGCGGGGTTAGGTTTTGGGGTGAAAATTTTTTATGTGTTTATTATGTGTGAAATCGTGTGAAAACGTAGTATTTGCGCGCGTAGCGCGCGAATTTCGGGTAATTTCAGGTAAAAACCACTGAGTTTGCAGTAATTTCGGCCATTTTGGTCAAAAAATTGGCACTTTTGGAGCAAAATCGGGGGGATACCTACTGTACCGGGGTGAAAATCGAGAGGGATACATAATGTACCATACCAAACATCGGGGGGGATACCTACTGTACCAGGCGAGGGGGGATACCTACTGTACTGGGGGGGTACCCCCCCCAAACCCTCCCCACCTCCAACACTGAGTGAAGTATTAATATCAGATGAAACAAAGCAATTAACTCGTCAGCAGAAAAGTACTTGAAAATTTCCCCCACATTTGTAGAATCAACGGTGACTCATCGTTCACCGCGAAAAAAGTCTCGTTCCACTGTGAAATCATCGTCAGTGATGTCGCGCAAACGTTGGTGGCTTACTAATTTTAATCGAATTTGATTTTGACGAATCAGGTTAAAAACACGTATAACGAAATTAAAAGCGTGTCAGAATTATTTTCAGGTCGTTCGTTGCAAACGCAAAACAAGAAACGAATTCGCATATCCAGCGATTCAACGTCGTCGTCGAGTACTGATGAAATTCCACCCACAGAGGGCGATCGAGATGAGTCGGACGATATCGTGAGTGACAGCCGTCCCGGTGATGAAGACGACGAAGACGATGCCGGTTCGTTTCAGAAATAATTACATGCATATGTCTTATTTTATTAATTTTAATTGCATTTACTAATATAAAATAACGATTTATAACATCCTAGAAATTATAATTGTAGCCCCATTCGTTTCGGAAAAGAATCACGTGAAACGCGATGGCGAATCAGCCGAAGAAATGGTGCAGCGTGTGATGAACGACGACATTGAGTGTCCGCCGAATATGATTGGTGTCTATTGTGAACCGCTGATGCCGAAAGCACAGGCGAGCTACTGTGTAAGTCCATAGGCATAATTAGACAATTTTTATATTTAAAATCAGATAGTTAATAAACATTGAAAAAATTAATAACTGTGTTTTGTGCACAGGGAATGCTGGCCAAAAATCCTCATTCGGCCAATTTGACTGTGACAGCTGCTCGAGGTTGGTGCATAAAATTAAAAAAAAATGATTGAGTTGTCAGTGGAATCTCACTCTGCATAAAATGTTTCAAGCAGAGAAGGCCTCTATCTACATTATGGCACCATGTGGTCCTTTCAAAAATCAGGTATCGCCGAACACAAAGGCACAATGATCTATCAACCTGAGTTCGAGGAACTGTTTCACCGAATTAGTCAGCATTGTGCCGAACGAATTCGTGCTTTGAAGGCACAGTTGCACAAATTGCAAAATGCACAGTAGGTATTTTGAACCATCTATGGCTTTGGTGCGGGCGATCTTTTTCTTCTGTATTTCAAATTGTCGTCTTTGTTTCTCTTAGTTTTCTTTTCTTCCCCGTTGCGTGCTCTTGTTTTCTTTCTCGTCTTTTTTTTCTTACTATTATTGTTTCATTTGTGAAACTCGGCTATGTATCGTCAGGTGGTTTTGTTGCGTAATGAGCAGATTGCGGTGATCTAGAAATTTTTTTTGTAATTTCCTAAAAAGCCAAGTTTCTGATGTCTAAGAATAGAAGTGCTAGTCGCTGAATGTACTATTGTTGTCATTGCTGTTCATTTTGTCTGAAGATTAGCGTGTATTTTGCTTGTCGTTAAAATGGGCGTCATTTGATTGGTCCGATATTTCTTATTCGTCAGATGATTGACCTAGTCTTGTTTTCAAATCTTACTGTATTTCTTTTGGTAGGTTACTTGTAGATCGTTGCTTATGATACGAATCTTTTCATTTTGATTCTTTTTGTTTCGATGATGCAGATGTCGCCGCATGTGTTATCTGAAGACGAAGAAGGCTGTTTGATGTTTGGTGGCTTGCGTCGAACCTGGATGCTTTGTTATGGAGTGCGAGTATTTCATATGTGAATTGACTGCGGCCGAATAAAACAAATTGCATGTCAACTGATTTGATGTGTATACATATTCCATAAGCACTCGGAAGTTTCACTGAAATATTATTTAATCCACTTGTCCGAGTTGATGACAGCCTTAATCTATATAGGTTAATTTCTTCTGGCGAAAAGTGAGACATTATTCTCGATTGAACTTATACACATGATGGTGTCCATGTCAACGGTGGTTTTACATGGCAGACAAGAACACATAGTCATACTATTTTTGTTGCAATTCATAATTGACTTCCTCTGAGCGAACCAATTTTGTTCGATCGAAGCGTCATTATCTGTCATCTAAACAGCGTCTTGGACGTCACGAAATGCACCACATTACAAGTTAACTAGAGAGAAGAGACAAATAATTCGAAAAGTCAAATAATGCACACAATGTAATTTTAAAAAAAACCTTTTTAGTTTTTGTCCAACCTGTCGATTATGTAATGTTGGCCATGGAACAAGCTAGAGAACACGCACGCAATGTTTATGTCACTCCATATAAAGAAGTTTGTAATGCACAACTCAATGTATCACATCGAAACGATGTCGAATGCTGCTGACGACGGTGTTATTTTCGCTGTCAATCAACACCATATCGATGTCCAAATGATGAGTATCGCACACCTGATTGAAAATGGAAATGCAGCTGAAAATCGCTGTCTTGTCTTTTATGTGTTGTTTTCTTTCTTCGCTTATTTTATGGCGTTCCCTCATTTTATTACTCAGAATGAATTCAGTGCTCTCTGGCCCCACTGTATCAAAAGTAGTGTCGCAATTTCGGGCTTAACGGTCCCAGGTCTCAATGTCGAAATTTGTTCAGTAAGCCTGCGATCGTAAAGAAAAAAATTGAATTACAGTGCGTCACAGGTTTAAAGGTGCTGGTCAACAACCGTTCGACCGTGCTTCGTCTCTAGGCGGTAGAATACATAAAGAAAGTTTGGACATCGTGTTACTAGATTCTAATATAACGAGATCATTGGTTGCTTGGTGATGTTTGATGGACAGGCTCAAATTTGTATCTGGTGAAAAAAAACAAAAAAAAATTGAAAGACTTGTGTGACCGGAATACGGTCTTTAAAAGTTTGATACACAAGGGACAGCAGCCTGCAACACTGCAACAAAAAGCACAATCCACAATGCCTATTGAAACGTTGCTATTATTTAATTAAAAAATTAAATATTTTAGAAACTTTGTAGTTGTTTTCGCAATATTTTCTACTTCTGTAGGCTGGTTTCACAACGCATGCGAGCTCGAGTTGTGGGTCAGGCATTTTCGGACGTGGCAGCTGACACAAAGGCCGATTCTTCATAATCTTGCTAGCGTTGTGATGAGCAGGTCGGTCTTGACGCCCGTGTTATTTATGATTTCCACACCGACACTTTGAAACATCACTAGACCACATTTTTCGCTAAGCCGCAAAAAGTAGTGTGGGTTAGCGGTAAATCAGGTCGACTGATGGCGAGGGTCGACAGTTGACCCTCATACTTTGGTGAACAACGCAGGCAAACTAGCCTCATCCCATGATGCCAAAATTCAAGGTGAGTATGAACCTAAACGGGTCCACGTACCAAAAACTCTGACCCCGAAACCGCATGCATTGTGAAACCGACGTAAACTGCACAGACAACCACAATATACAAGCGCCACAACCATAACAGCAGCGTTCAGCAAAAAAAAATTTTTTTAAAAAAAAAAATTTTTTTTTTTAAAAAAAAGGTTTTTGAAAAAATTTTTTTTTTAAAAAAAAATTTTTTTTAAAATTTTTCGGGGGAACAAAATGTTCTAAAACGTCCAAAAATGGCCTTTTTGGAGGTAATTTTTTATCATTCTTTCTCAAGGGTCGAAAAATTTTCTTCGCAAAATTACTTTTGGGGCATGTATTTGGTATCTAAGATGGCCAAATGATGTTATTATACCTTCCCCTGATATATGAGACACAGTATGCATATACTTACATGTTAGATTGATGTCATACCGCATCGGGTCGGTCATATACGACTGATTGAGCGACTGGACAAGTATTTTCGCAGTTTATGTTCTCAATTCTATATGGTTTATGATCGAGTCTTGCTTATTGGACCACAAACTGTTGTGTCTTATACCACAGAGCAGCAATCATAGGTCCATAACAAGCACAGAGTGTTGGATCCCATCGAAATGACGTAAACACGCTTGATAAGTGATGGAAACCAAGTCACAAAAGTGAGTTGTCAATTAAAATTGCATTTTTTCGCGATTTTGCGCGTTTTTTAGGCAAATTTGTGAAAATTTCCCCGAATGTGAGATTTTTAAAAAAAAAATTTTTTTTTAAAAAAAATTTTTTTTTTAAAAAAAAAACTTGTTTAAAAAAAATTTTTTTTTCCAAGCCTGCATAACAGAGCAATGTTTCGTACTTCGTAAGGTTTGTATGTGTGCACATCGGAAAGGGTCCAAAGTTTGTTTATATATATTTCCCCCCCCCCCCCCCCCCCCCCGGACATGCAGCGCGGTTGAACGGTTGTTGACCAGCAGCTTTAAGTCAAAACGTTTCCAGTAACAACTCTCGGCCGGTTTAATTCAAAAACCTCATCTTTTCATTGTTAAGAGTAGGGATGCTTTAACGCAGGATTTTGCTATTCTCATGTTACATTTAAACCTCATTGTGAGTATGTGTAGTTAAATTTAAGAAAAGATTGTTAAAACAAGAGAAAAGTGCCGTGTTTTCGTCAGTCTTGCACTACTTCCTAAGCGGTCTATTCTGGCGGGGGCGTTAAGTGGAAAATTCGGGTAAATATTCAAGGTGTACTCACCGTGGCTTTGAGACCGATTCGAATACCATGAGCATTTGCAAATGGTTCGGAAATGATGTAATCCGACAGATCGTTCGCCAACAATACAGAGCGCGAGAATTGCGTTTTCAGCAAAATTGAGGCATCGCCATCGTTAATTGTCATTGAGGCGATTGCGCCGATGTTGCCATCCTCCAGGACGAGCTGAAGCAGAATGAACTGAATATCGCAAAAATTATGACTCGGCAAATTATTCAGTCTATTCCACCATCTGTCCTGCATATAACACACCACAAAGGCCAATCCGGCATTGGTGTCATAATTTTATAATAATACTAATGTGAAAAGAAAACGTGATTACCAAACTCGAACGAACATCAAACAAAGTGAATGAAAGACGTATTGATTTGTCAGGCATAGTAATCTCAGTTCGTAGTCCATATTTCGACGCCAGTGTACTCGAATGAATCATGACACTTGTTGCGGTGATTCGTTGGCAACGTTGCAGAAATTATTCTGAAACAATACGTACATGTACGCTCTAAACTCCTTCTTTAGTACTGGAATACAGTAAATGACCAGGAATGTGATTCGTGTCCCATGTAAAATTTTGCTTGTGATCACGACGTATCTTACTATAAGTAGACTTGAAATTGTCTTTGTGCCTATCCATACTGAAAGCTTGCATCTGCTGCTTGTTATTCCGAATAATACATACGTAAAATGGAAAAGACTTTGACCAAGATCTTTTCTGATTAAAATGTTCGTCAATGACGGTATTCGTGTGTTGACTAACGAATCGGTGTAGAGTCACTTTATGTAGCAATGATACGACAAACACATTGAGGTTGCTTTCAAAACAAAATGCGTTTTACATTTGCATCAACAAACTGATCGTTTACAGAAGATGTAGGACCGTTCTCCATGTTGCGCGACTGTTTTGTACTGCAACGTCCCCAGGGTGGATCCAATGGGCCAGCATGTCCACATTGATCAAGTGCAGTTTCGTTCTTGTTCCTGGGCATTTTTTTAACAATGGAACTGTCGTCGTTCCTGCATACTGTTCTTAGAAAAAATATTTTTTTCTATGGGAAACGCTTTTTTGACGCGTTTCCCACCATTATTTTGAGGTCAAATTTGAACGGCGTTTATGACATACCAAATCACACATATTATATTCGACGCAGAGAATACCAACCAGCAATCAGGTCGACGAAAGCATAGAAAACTACAGCTCAACAACACCGAGATTGCAGCACGAGCATTAATATGAAAAGAGAAATGGTAATACACATCCCTGAGCATGACAATAATTCATAAAAGTACAAATTCTGACTTTGAATTTGGAAGCATTTAGCGGGCAGATGTTCATTTACAGTTTCGAACCAGGGTTCGACAAAAAAAAACGACGGCGTTTTTTCTTAAAAAAAACGACGTTTTTTTTCAAAAAAAACGCCTGGGTCGTTTTCCGTTTTTTTAAAGCCTGAATTTCCCTGATTTTCCCTGATTTTTCCAGGGAAAGTACCCTGATTATCAAGGAAAATCAATTTTTTGTCCCATTTTTTCAAAAAATTTTCGACCAATTTTTACCGTGTCGAGATATGTCGATATACCGAGTTTGACTTTCAGTGATGACTCCGGCCAAAGTTGGTCCCACGATGCGCGTGTGATATGGCATCTTAGCAACTAACTAGAAAAGCGTTGAAACCTATTAATTTGGCTCAGAACACATAGAATGACTTCATGTAACGACATTTTCTTCCGAACATGAGCGTTTTCCATTCTTTTTCAGGGGCATATTTTGATCATCTGGGCGTTTTAAAAAAAACATTTTTTAAAAAAAAGGTTTTTTTTTAAAAAAAACGATTTAAAAAAAAACGTTTTTTTGCCCAACCCTGTTTGGAAGAGATGGATATTCATAGTTTGGCACCACGACAATTACTTTTCATATACCCGGTTTAACAAAAAATAAATTCTCATGGCCAGGATAATGTTCTATTGACAATAAATCCATAGCATTTTGGCCCAAATTCGCATTTACTCAGGAGCTATACGTACATGTAACGTGCTGTAACACTCACACACACGGCTGGATTAAA
Organism: Rhynchonema sp. JSB1_4; assembly: GCA_030248065.1. Lineage (NCBI taxonomy): Eukaryota > Metazoa > Nematoda > Chromadorea > Monhysterida > Xyalidae > Rhynchonema > Rhynchonema sp. JSB1_4. The sequence goes on along the minus strand of JASAMV010007921.1, from coordinate 88,528 downwards.
AAAAACTAAATTTCTTTTTTTAAAAATTTTTGGCTGTTTGCAATAAAAAAAATTATATTTAAAAAAAAATTCTATTTTTTTTAAAAAAATTCGTTAATAAAAAATTTTTTTAATCCAACCCTGGTGAATCGTAAGACTGTATTATCACGGGCTATTTTCTATTTCACAAACACGCCATGTCAAGAAAAATACTCTATGTGTTTCTTACACGAAATATCGGATTCAACTAGTATTACATGAAAATTCACATTCAAAAGTCCAATGATTCGAAGGGTTTTTTGATTCCATCTCCCTGACTCAAGATGTAAACGCTCACAAAAGAAGGCCGAGACAATACACAGTGTTCATAATACGTGGAATATAGAGGTCAATGCAAATATAGCATATTGTTACCAAGAATGATCAATAAAGTCGACAAAAAGAAAAAAAAGAAAGAAATGAACAACTTGAAGGGAAGAAACACGGCACACAAGGACAACAGTTTATTAAAAAAAAAGAAAATAATGACTGACAGGAACCCTGATTCGCATTCACAATTAGTAACCCGACACAAGTTTCACGAAAGACCTGAAACATACTGATTATTTAAGTTCTCTGTATATGCTTATTACGAGGACGTTTAGCATAGCATACGCATATCAGACCTGATTTCGATAGAAAATAACACTAGCATCACTATATCCCGAAAGAGAACGAAATCGACACCAAACAATCAGATAATGTCAGAACCATTTGAACCGGCATCTTTAAAAACATAGCGTTCTTTTCCACCGACAGCTGTTTATATTGGAACACAGAAAATGAAATAGTACGGAGGCGATCCCAAGGTTGCAAGTGAAAATTTAAGGGTACGATTTTACGCGAAAGACCGTAAATTATAGAGTAGCGAAATAGAAAAGTTTAATGAATGATTTGCAACATTCACAATTTAGCATACAATGAAACTTAGATCAATATACGTGAATAACATCAATAGCTCGCGTAGTAATACAAGGCGCAAACAATGACGGTATTTCGACAAGATGTGGTAGCAGTCATATGGGTGGGTATCGATTTGTTCCAGGTTTGGAGCAGTTATCATTCGAAAGAATGTGTGCCGATAACCCGTACGCACGAGGCCATACGGGTGTCCAAAAAATCTAGATATTGAGAAATTCGCATAATTGTTCGTTGAGTGGCTGGATCGACGGAGTGTTCTGGTGATGTTGATTTGTAGTCATTTTAAAACATCACAGCGATTTGGGATCGACAAATAGGGTTGTTCTGGTCATTGATACAAATTTTTAGGGAGTTGTGTTTTCGGTTGATGGGTTGGGGTCAATAATCAGTACATTCGATTGACGTTAATTTGTGATTCTTCTGAAACATCAGATAGATTCCAGATCGACTAAGAAATTTGATCCAACTATTTATGGGGTTGGGGCCGGGGGGGGGTGGGGGGTTGGCGGGGCCGCGTTTGCATGGTCGCGCTTTTAGTACAGCTTGGCGAATTATAATTGGGTAATTTTTTACTTTTTCCTCTCGAAACTTAATTCCGATACCGGTACTTGTTTGGGCGAGATCGGGATCGACATCGGTATTACCCTTTTCAAAATGGCGCGATCGGAATCGGGATCGCGATCAGAAATAGGGCGTGGGATCGGTATCGGTATCGCCATCGCGTTGGAACACTGGTTGTATGGCCATTAACAATTTTTTTAATACAGAACAATGGCCACTACTGTTCTACTTGTTGCCGTATGTTTCAATTCCGTCCAGGTAATGTATCGTAGTGCTCACAGTTAAACTCTAAAACTGTCACCTCATAAAATTCGTTCAAAGAGAAAAACCTGCATGTCGATTTCAATTTTGGTTCGTTTCGGATCCTGTGTTTGTGCTTTCACAGCCAAATCAACAGCCTTCACAAAAAAATCAGCCAACGACAGTGCTTTGTTCGGACCACCGAATCGTGGATTGTGCAGCGAATCGGACACCACGATTTTTGTGATCTTTGGACAACTGCAATGCAGAAAGTTAGACCTCGGTTGAGTTTCATGAAAAAAATAAGAAATACAGAGTTTTCAGAATTAAGTAATAACCGTTTCAAGACAGCCAAAACGAAACCAAATGGATCGGGCTTCTTCAACACGACGCCAGACTGCGGAATCTTCTCGATCTCGATTTCGACCAATCCCGTCAACACAGGTGCCGGCAGCTCTGTGTAAATGTGGTCCGAAATGACACTCTAGTATGTATAGATGTTTCAACGTTTTTTATGCAAAACATGATTTTTTGCTTCAAATTCAGATTCAATTGTGCAAATAAAGGGACAGAGTGAATATTGCGTTATGATTATTTTACTGTTGCTGAGTTCAGTTGCAGATAAAACATGACTGCTTCCCAAAGGGAAAACTAACCCTCAATAATATTCAAAATTTTGCGAGCGTTGGCAGAATCGGGTTCACATGGGTGCACGTCCGATATCACCAGACTTTGGAGATGACCGTCTCTGTCCGCAGCACGTAGAAAAGCTTGGTAATCCGATGGTGCGATTGAAGCCGTGCGTTCAGCCGGATATCGACTGTATATTTTCAGTGTTTTCAGGTTGAGGTGTAGCGCCTGAAGGAAATGAAAGCGCAATTTTTTTACAGACCGGTTTGTTCGTAGTACGGCGGTCATATGCCTATAACTGTATTACACATTTTATTAACACAATACAACCCCACAGTCACACCACAGAGTGGTTGAACTATCTTCGTCTAAATAAGAAAATCTAACCATGTCAATCAGTGCACCATTGATGCTTGCGAAGCCCACAATCAGTGACACGACGCGTTGTTGCAAGCCTGACGTCAAGAACACGTCGACGAATTGTGCCACCGTGCTGTCCGTGGCCATTCGCTCACCACAGACCTTAGAAAATTGAAAAATACCCCAAACTTCGTTGTTCGCATTATTTGGTACTGAACAGCAGTACATCCTTGCCTTTTCAGCTTCACACATGTCTAAGTTTTATTGTTTTACTTACATGCAGTTCGACTGGCGTGCTGAAACTATCCAACGTTCGAAAGAAGCTGGAAAGTTTCTCCTTCGTCGACTTCTTCGCCCAGTCCAAATTCCCAAGGTCGAGATTGAACTGTATCGATGTGTTCGAACTGCGACGCAGGATTGGTTCCAGAAATTTTGGTTCGCACATGCCGCATTCGATAAGTTGCACCTGCAAAATGTGTGAAATATAAAAAGAGAATCCCACCTGACGCACCATTGTGAAACAGTTATCAGACAACTGTTCCAAATCGCAATGAGTTCATGAACAGCAATATGACGTAAACAAAGAAAACAAATGTTACTTTCGTAACAAAAACTTGAGACTAAATTCATAGACGTCACATATCTCAAATTAATAAGTATTTATCTTGATGAAAAAGCCTGGGAAATAACAAAATAGGGTCTGGAATTTTTTATATCTGGAACTGGTAAAGAGACACATCCAAAAGTGATTTAGACAACACGTTGTGATACTTGGTTATGAATCACGTTGATTACTGACCGCAGTCGGATGCGTCAACAGCTCACCAACGTAGAACAACGCGACGTCGAAGCACAGTGGCACAATCATCAGTGTAATGACCTCCGCGTCTTCCACAGCCTTATCGGCCGAGTCACAGTAGAGCAGCTGAAAGTGTATTTCGCATAAATACTCTTTTATCTTTTTTGTTATTATTTTTTGATACTTTACATACTCAGTACAACGCGACGAATTTCCCATACCCAATATCTGCGACCCGAAACCCCCGCGCTAACCGCCATTTCAATCACTACTGGGTACAAAAATACGCTAGTGTGTTTTTGTTCAAATGTTATACCTCAATCGTAAATCCCCGGTCATCAAATTTCGATGCGCCGTAGGCTTTGATTGCACGCACGCCAGTGAACCCGAACGACATGATCTCACGGAATCGGATAACCATGTGCGGCGACACATTTTTGAAATACTCCGAGACACAGTTGTCCAAGTTGCCAACAATTTCTGTCGGTGACAACTCCTTGATGTCGGGATGAATATCTAGATAAAAAGGACTCATAATTTATGCGGGTAGCGCCCTGGCAGAGACAACAATATCCACTGTACCACAGGCGATGGCCTGAGGGGGGCGGTACTGTACCTAGGGACGGGGTTTGGGGGAAGTTGCGGCGCTTAGCTCTTGCGGTAAAAGTTGTTTATCTCTGCAATCCTATCAAAACGTACTATTTGCGGTGTAGCACGTGAATTTCGGGTAATATGAGCTAAAACGCGGTGGTTTTGAACTAATTTTGGTCATTTTAGTCATAAATTGCCACTTTTGCGGCAAAATCCCGAGCGAGGGCGCGTGTCTACTGTAGCAGAGTGAAAATCCAAGTGGATAGGTACTATACCATTTGAGTTATTGGCGCGCAAACCTACTGTAGCAGGTGAGCGGGATACCTACTGTACCGCGGAAGGGCAACTCTCCCCAGCTCCAAGTGGATGCGGACGTATAGCGAAATTGCGCCTGTTATCAGTCTAATTCCTCGGTGCACACATCCATGACCTCCATTCGGGTACGTTTTAACGATTTGTCTGCTACTACAGTGGATCATATTATATTACCGATGTATTGGTTTGTTTCTCCGAGCAGAGTGGCCTCTTGCAACAGCGCCAACGTGAACTCAACGTTGCGATCGGCATGCATTTCAAAACAAGCGTCGCCCTCGCGCACTGAAAAAATAGACATCTGGTATATTTATGCTATCTACTATAATATTATTTTTGCTGCCCTATAATATTACCTGAAGCAATTGAAACCATATACCTGCCAGATTTAACAGCGCCAGTTCATCATTGATATCTTTTTGACGTCTAGCATCGGTTGCAAAGCATGAACGTTGCGGACCTTTGGATCTACCACCACGCTTCGAAGCCATCGTTCCGTCCTGAAACGCATTTTACGCAGTTTTCTTCGTTGTTTGAAACATTTGGTTGTAGTCAGGATCCTTTAGGAGGACGGTAATACCCGTGTGGATCGATTTTTTTCAAAGCGTGAATGTGCCATGTTGGTGTTTTTGTTACATTTGAAACTTCCTCTGTTTCAAAAATTTCCTGTCGGTTGTGGGTTGTGGAATATCAAGTCGGCCTCTAAGCTTACGCTGTCAGAAAAGAAACTGATGGCTGAAATTACGCGACCCCGAAATTACAAACCTCTCCGTCTGAAATATCCGGCAAGACTGTGCTTCCTGATGCTTCACTTTTCGTCAAATCAACTATACGCGCCTCAGTGAGTATGTTTTGGGAAATTAATTGATCAAAAAAGGCACTGAATGCTTCGTCGGAATCTGTCAAATCGTCACGATTATTGTCGCGCACATTCATTCGTTTCAGGCACGTTGATATTGTGGTGTTCGCACTTTAGGCGCTACAAGTAACTAAATGAAAACGGAACAATGTCGTTTGGTACAGCTTTATATCAGATTCAGCCAGTAAAAATGGGTATTTTTCGACATTTTTGCCGAAAATTGGGCTAAAATGACCATTTTTGTTTGTTTGCGCGCGGAGCGCCCTATTTTTTGGGGGTCCCGAAGTGCAAAAACACCTATTTTTGCGTTTGAAAACCATAAATCTACTTAGTGGACATCAATGGTGTGGCTGGGGCGGGGGTTTGGGGGGGGGGGTCCCCCTCAAGGTACAGTAGGTAGGTTGCCGCCCCTCGCCTGGTACAGTAGGTAGGTTGCCGCCCCTCCCCTGCTACAGTAGTTAGCTTGCTTCCGCACCTAACTTTTCACCCAAAACATTCATTTTTGGCCTAAAATTGCATAAAATTAGCATATTTGTCTGGAAATAGGCGAAAAATCGCGCGCTGCGCGCGAAATTAGTGTTTTAGGCCACATTTTCTTCAGTATTTGGATATAAAAAATTTCGGTTTCCAAATGACATCCCCCCCACGTGGTACGACCGCCCCCCCCCCCTAGCTCGGCTGATACAGTAGGTAGGTTGCCCTTCCGCATTTTGGGTGGTACAGTAGGTTGGCGCCCCACCTGGGTAGCTACACCAGTGCTCGAGACACCCTTTGGGGTCGGCTCGAGATAGATACCCTCCCCCCCCCCATCCCCCCCTAAGGGATGACTCGAGATAGATACCCCTTAGGGGGGGAATCTCCCCCCCCCCCCGTCCGCCCCAGCCACTACAGTGCCCCATCGGGTACGTTATCTTCCCCTCGGGTCCTACGGTATCCCCCTATAACCGCCTCCGGGTACACTATCTCCGCCAATTTTTGCCTAAAATAGCCATTTTTAGCCCTAAAATGGGCATTTTTACACGAAAAATGGGCAAAAATGAGTCATTTTTAACTGAATGTTCTCAAAAGTGGCCATCCGCCCTCTTCGACTGTGCTAGACAAAATTTCCTCGCCTGGAAAGTATCTTCAACAGTCGTCGGGACTGTAGTTTCTCGGGGGGGGGGAGAAAGGGGGGGGGGACTTCCGCTGGTACGTTTTTCTCCCCCCCCCGGCCAGTGTAGTTCCTGGTCCGGCGCGGCGGTTAGTGTACCTACCCCTTTTTTCCGTGAGGCGGTTAGTGTACCTCCCTGGGGGGGGGGGGGAAGGGGGGGGGGGATGACCCAAAATCAGGAAAAAGTCACTTCTTGAGGTAGAAAATTTGACCTATTTTTACCCCTTTTTGGAAAAAATTCTTCAGAACAAGGGTATTTTGGCGACTTTTGAGAACATTGACCTAAAAATCACACATTTTAGGCCTAAAAATGCCCATTTTAGGCCTAAAAATGGCCATTTTAGGCAAAAGTTGAGGCGGTTAGTGTACCTGACGCGGCGGTTAGTGTACTAGTGTACCTTGGTCGCGGCGGTTAGTGTACCTTAGGGGGGGGGGGGACCCCCCCCCCCCCCCCCCCCCCAGGAACTACACTGCCCCCGGCCATGGTAGCGCTGCCCCACTGTTCTCCCTCCGAATGCGCCTGCAGGCCAACTACCCAGTTCCTCAATTTTTAGCTAAAGTAGGGAAATTTTTGGATAAAATGGACATTTTTACGCATAAAATGTGTGATTTTTAGGGCAATGTCCTCAACGGGTCCCTCCCCCCCCTGTTCCCGCCTACGGGTGGGTTCGTCTGTTCCCCTTCAAAAAAGGGGGCACCCGCAGTTCGCCCCTCCGGACGAGGAAGTACACTGGTGGTCGGAAGCAGTGAATTTACGCCTAGAATACCTGTTTTACGCGAAAATTTCGGGAACCCCAAAATTTCGGCCAAAATTGGCCTATTTTAAACTAAAATTGGGACAGCATACCCACCTTGAGGGACAATTAAATGAAAAGAATTTCTTTCTCATTAGATTTCTTTCAGTTGGCCTCTGTCCTCGTCTAAATCCATTTTGTCCTGGATATTTGCAATACGCGGGGAATTAGACCCGAATTGATTCCATCACTACCCCGCACCACATTTGTACATTATTTTTGTAAAGTATTGTTCCTTCCTCCAAGAGTTAAAGCATTACCGTTGAGCACATAATAAAGATATTAAAAATTGGTTTCCAAATCTGGGCTTCTCAAAGCTAAGCGTCGACGGGGGGACAGTTCCTCTTCCCCATGCTTGAACTACGCTAGACTGCAACCCCCTTCGCTGCGCCCCCAATGAACCCGGCATCAACTAGCCTGCACTCGATTGTTATCTCAGCGTTTCGTTGAAAGACTAGTGTACATTAGTACGTTAAGTAAGTGTACCCTCAGGCAGAATCGTGTACCTGGAGGCGAGTGAGGGGGTCCAGCCCCTAGGTACAGTAGGTAAGTTGTCGCTTCTAACCTGGTACAGTACCTACGTTGCCGCGGTTCGCTTCGTACCAGTGGTGTAGCTGAGGGGGGGGGGTGGTGGGGGGGGCCTCCTAGGTACAGTAGGTAGGTTGCCGCCCCTCGCGTGGTACACTAGGTAAGTTGCCGCTCCACCTATCTTTTCACGCAAAACATTCATTTTTGGCTTAAAATTGCATAAAATTAGCCTATTTGTCTGCAAATGGACGAAAAATCCCGCGCTGCGCGCGAAATTACTGTTTTAGGCCACCTTTTCTTCAGTATTCACACATAAAAAATTTCGGTTTCCTGATGACCCCCCCCCCCCAAGTGGTGCAACCCCCCCCTAGCTCGGCTGGTACAGTAGGTAGGTTACCGCCCCGCATTTTGGGTGGTACAGTAGGTTGCCACCCCGCCTGAGTAGCTACACCACTGCTTGGTACAGTCGGTAGGTTCCCACCCCTCGCTTGATACAGTAGGTAGATTGCCGCTCGACCTAACTGTTGACTCAAAATATTTATTGTTTAGTTAAAATTGCATAAAGTTAATACATTTGACTGCAAATAGGCGAAAAATCATGCCCTGCGCGCGAAATTACTATTTTAGGCCACATTTTTGTTCGCTATTTAGACACAGAAAATTTAGGTTTCCAGATAACCCCCTTCTTCAAGTGGTAGGACCCGCCTCCGTAGCTCGCCTGGTGCAATAGGTAGGTTGCCCTCCCACATTTTGGGTGGTACAGTAGATTGCCGCCTCGCATAGGTGGCTACACTACTGCTTAGGCAGACTAACGACCAGTGGCGTTCTTGTTCCCGGGGCGGGCGCAGTTACCGTAACCCAAACCTACGATCAGCGGTCCAGCGATCCACACTAAGCAGCCTCGATTTGGGATTACTTAGTGTGGATCGTTGATCGTAGGTTTTACCTACGGTAGATTCAACACGTCGTCAGAAAAACGGTATTTTGGGGGTTCCCGTATTTTGACGACTTTTGACATCCTTGACCTGAAAATCTGGGGTTCCCGAAAATCTCGGCCCTCCCAAAATCTGGCCTATTTTACGCAAAAATTGACGCAGTTATTCCACCTTCGGGGGCGGTTAGTGTACTCGTCTACCTTGATCCCGCCGATTAGTCTACCTTACAGGGGAGCCGCGTCCCCCGTCCCTTCCAAAAATGGGGTTCCCCCAAAAATTACAGAGCTAATGACTATGAGTAAAATTAGACTTTTAGGGTCGACTTTTTTAAATTATAATTCACAAACAGCGCTTCTGAATCGGTGGATGTGGAAACAAGATGGCTGATTCGAAATTCGCTGTTCTGCGCGCTTATGACGAAAGATTTGTCGACTTTCTATCCTGCCCCATCTGCCTGGAAATTTTCACACTGCCGAAAACATTACCATGCGGTCATACATTCTGTGCCGTAAGTAAAATGTTAAAAAAATTATACAAACCGTTCCTTTGCTGTTAACCGGGGGTTCCCGTTAATTCATATTCATGTCAAACCACACATCTTTCTTTTCCAGGATTGTATTGCTTCGGCGACGATTTATGCTACCCTCAGTCGTAATTTGGACCCGGAGGTAAGGAAAAGGTAGACAAGAATAGGTGCTCCGATAAGTGGGCACTAGAGTCGCCATGACCAGTGTTGGAGGTGGGGGGGGTTTGGGGGGGGGGTAGCCCCCCCCCAGTACAGTAGGTATCCCCCCCTCGCCTGGTACAGTAGGTATCCCCCCCGATGTTTGGCATGGTACAGTAGGTATCCCCCCCGATTTTCACCCCGGTACAGTAGGTATCCCCCCCGATTTTGCCCCAAAAGTGCCAATTTTTGACCAAAATGGCCGAAATTAGTGCAAAATCAGTGTTTTTTACCTCAAATTACCCGAAATTCGCGCGCTACGCGCGCAAATACTACGTTTTCACACGATTCCACACATAATAAACACATAAAAAATTTTCACCCCAAAACCTAACCCCCCCCCCCAACCCCCCCCCCCCTAGGTACATAACCCCCCCCCCCCAGGCCATCGGCTCTGGTACAGTAGGTATCCCCCCTCTCCGAGCGCGGTACAGTAGGTATCCCCCCTCCAGAGTACCTCCAACACTGGCCATGACCAAAATAATTACGGAAAATCTCAGTTTTTAAAAAGATGTGTACAGAGGTGCCAATCTGCCTAGCCTACGTGGCCTCTGGCCGACCCGATGAAGTTTGCGGATCGGTCCAGGTCCGCCGGGCGGAAAGTCCACCCTTCGCGTGGCAAGTTCCAAATAAAACGGCTCCGTCTAAGCCTGCAAGATTTTTTCAGTGCCACTTCCACTGATGATGTTTTGAAACATTTTTTAAAATAAGAATTCTTCTTGTTGAACTTGCTGATAGACGCGTTTTCAGACTGCGTACGACGACCGGACGCTGTTTCACCTTGCCAAAAGTCATGGGCTGCGAGCCGGCCCGACTGTTTAGACCGTAATTTTCGGCCCGTGCCATTGGAAAGTCGGTCCGGCCGGGTTCCGGTTCCCAATTTCCATGTCGGAATGCATCAAGAAGAGAGCAATTATAATCAAGGCTTCACATCAAAATTAGCCGAAAATATTATGACGTTTCCTCCGAGACTAATGAGAACAATCGAAGCACTTTTTACAAATAGGCGTGTTATAATTATAGGTCGAAGAGTTCGTTGAGTGTCCGGTATGCCGTATGACGCACGGAATTGTGTGCAATGAATTATGCACGAACACGTCGCTCAGCAACATCACCGACCACTTGTTGACTCAGGAAGGAGATCTTCATCGCAATCTGTGAGTTCTATACACTACGTAAATCGCTGACCACGAAGTATATGTTTGCAAAATAATATTCCCCAATTTTTTTCATTATAAACAAAAGTTTTGATATTTCGAAGCAAATATTTCAGTCACGCGTGTGCCTGTGGTCGCGTTGATCACGTTGAAAACTTTTACATGGGTCCAAATTTCTTCGATCGATGCTGCCAATGTGCGTTGAATGCCGTCAAAGAAAGTAATGCTTCTCTCCATTCGATCACACAAATACGAATTCAACAATTCGACCAGAAGAAACGCAGTTCGTTTTTCTTTTAATATACTGGTTGCAGTAAAAAGAACAAGAAAATAATACCATAGATAAAATACTTCTTAAAAGTTTACATGAAGATAACTTCCGACTGTCTAATTTTTTAAAGAGCTCTGTCGTCTCGGTTTTCACTTTGGATGGTAGAACTTCTTTATTTCGATGTCACGCTTGACGTTGAGCGGTCGCAATTTTGGCAGAGCAGCACAATGTATCAATCTTATAGCACATCTGACAATGGACGCGTTAGAAATGAAGAAAGCGCGAATGCAATATGATATTGACGTTTTGTGCCACGGCATCATTCGTGATATCACCGTATCGGGTCAAAACGACATTGACATGATGGCGTTGAAGACAGTAAGTTTCTTTAACGCGGCCTGTGCTGCTCTCTAGTGACGAATTTTTTGCTTATCTCATTTTTCTCTTCGATTCAACTCGCGTTTTGATCGCGTTTGTAGTTGATTATTCATGGTGTGAAAAACTAACACTGCTCGGTTCGTCTTGCTCAAATTAAAGATTGCATTTAATTCCTATTTTCTACATGGAAAAGTTTAATATCAGGAGCGCATTCGGACCAGCTTCGGCATTTTCCGATTTCTCAACACCGACAATGATCGTCAACGAAAAGCAGCCGAGCGACGTGATCTGCATATCCTACAGGATTTAAAAACGCTTCGTGAATTCGCGTCGAAGAGTATGCCACCCGAACAACTGTCCAAGGTAACCAACAGAGAAAGGGAATATGTCTGTTATGTTGTCTACAATTCAAGACGATTTGCGGCGAGGGTGTATCAATGGAAGTTTGAGATTTCGAACTGTGCTCGCATCCAACCCCCAAATCTTGCACTCGACCTGGCTCCTTTTTCTTGCTCATATTTTAATCTAATCTTGTTTATAACTTTTGGCATTTTTTAAATGTATTTTTTGATTGAAAAAATTTTTTTCAACGCTCTGATTTCAGTTGCAGGTTCCCTTAGGTAGAGTACATGGGCGCATTGACGCGCAATTTTGGTACAGTACACAACTACTGCCTGCAACTCGTAGACTAGGTAGCGAAATTTCGCTCGAAATAAATTCCCAGTTTTTCACAAAAATAACTGAGTTCACAATTTGCGACTTCGGGTGCCCGACGCGACCAGATCCCAGACTCCAAACTTTGATCTTCTTTCGGTCCGGCACCAGGCCTACGAGAAAACGGCGGCGGGACCCGGCCCGAGCTTGGACTGGCCCGATTGTGAACTCCGATTGAAAGTGTTAATTGTATATCTCATAACATAAATTAAAAGATATTAAGAACGAACTTGCCGCGCTGGATCATTCAACTCATTGTGACTGTGATTAGATCGTGCAATCACTTGTTCATGAATTTATCATTTTTGTGAAGGTCGAGCGTCTCCATGGCATGTATGTGCGTTGGCGCAATCTGACGCCGTGGATGTGTGAGTCAAAGCCGCCCAGTGTTGACACAAATCCTGAGGTCAAATCAAACAGCAATCAAGGCAATTACTGTGATCCAGGATTCTATGCTGGTCGCGATTTCTGGAAGAACATCTAGGAATAGGGAGAAAGTCACCTGTGCTACACATAAACTTAGGAATCTCGACTAATTTAATTTTTCATCGTGAAATACAAATGAATAAGGTGACCGAAGATAATGTTGTGTTGTTACTTATGTTGATGTTGATAAATAAATTTCTATTTTCTTAACCATGCGGACTTCATTATCTTGCTCAATTGAATGTTTCATCTAGTACAGACTTTAGATCACTGTACGTACCACTGGCAGAATGGCGTCATATTTATGTGTATTTTGCCGCAACTTTATCTATAATAACCCGTATTTGCAGTGAAGTTCGGCGTCACAAATTCACATCCACTTGCGCTGCGTCATGTACGAATCTGATATTGAGGATTCCTTGCCTGAGGCTGTTTTGAACGACATTGTCAAAATTTCAACCTGTAAATCTTCAGAAACATGTACAGAGCCGTTGCCCATCTCTACAGCATCGACTGCGCACGTGAAAGAAAAACAGGACACAAATTTTGATGCTTCCCGCACTTCAAGATTGCAAGCAGCAACAACGCATAAAGATGGTCAAGAGGACCCACAAAATCAGGTATTTGAGAGTTATTCTGAAACTGCATGCCGGACTTTTCCACTTAAAGCCCCAGGAGCTCTATGCGGAAATTGGGGGAAAATCGACTCTGCGACCAAAAAGAAAAATCCAATTAGGGCCTCCGGGCGCATTAAAGTGGAAACGTTTCCACTTACAACCCTCGGGGGCTTTAAGCGGAAAACTGGGTGTTTTGATCCTTGTCAGTAGCGATACTTTAGGCCAGCATTTTGACATTCTGATGCCATATTTCAACCTCATTGTGAGAATGTTCATCTAAACGTGGCAAAACGTTGGTAGCTCGTTCTTACATTAGTTTGAACTATTTTTTTTCAAGTTTACTTTTCGATATAAAATCAATGGTCCGTAAAAAAATAAATCCAATCAGAGCCCCCGGCGGCTTTAAGCTCAAAATTTTGCACTTAGAGCCCCCGCGGGCTCTATTGGCGAAGGGTTTAAGTGCAAAACTGTGGTACATTGACACGCTTCACTTGAGTACTGTACAAATTTTTTTAAAGGAAAGCTGTCATTGTTTTACTTCTATTTACCTTTAGAAAATACGCGACAACAAACATAAGAGTTCCACTCGCGACACGTGCACAGAGCGCAGGGTACCAATCGAGGTGAAAGCCATTCGTGATGCCATACAGAACAAATGCAGTCTGGACAGATTCGAAGGACATGTTGTAACAGGGGTTATTTCGTCTAATTTATATATAGGCGGCCTTCACAATGCATGCGGGTTGCGGGTTGCGGGTTGCGGGCCGAGGTAATGCGGGCCCGCAAAAATTGAATCCGCACTAGGTTTCACAATGCAATGTGCGGGTTGCGGGCCAGAAGTTCTAATTGAAGCAAACCCGCAACCCGCACTTCCTTGCCCGCATGCGGGTGCATTGTGAAACCAAAAAAATGCGGGTTGCGGGCGAAGAGGAGTTTAGGAAACGTCACAAAGCATAACATTCATGAGCTCTTCTTTGTCAATACTGACTTCGAAAAACATGTACTGGTACTATTCAGGTACTGGTCGCACAAAAAGTTTACAAAAACTGGTCAAATTTTTTTCCTGAATCGTGAAGCAGGAAAGTGACAGGGCAGTGACGTTGCGTTGCGCGATCGCACATGCATGCAGTCTACAAAATGTTTCAGACCCGCAGCAATGTATAGGCAATCCATCGGTTCATGGCACTTTTATACATAGCGCGCATGCAGCAGCACACGCCATTTTCTAAACAAGATGTGCACTTTGGGCGAGTGCCATACTTTGATGGCCGACTTTTAAAATTACCTGGCTTTCATAAGCTGCTTGACATAACACATCTCTGCACATGCACTGTCGCAAAATTTGGGGATGTTTCAACGGATAGTTATACATATGTATAAACACGTGCACTCCGTTTTGGACACAATGGGATTGCAGATTCTCGTTGTTTTCAGTTGTTTGGAAAGCTGAGCATGAAAGTTTCTGAAGAAAGCTGTACAAATTTTGCATGCAAATTGTTTGCGCAAATAAAGATAAGCATGTTGTGCTTGACACACTGTTCTTGGAATTCTGCAACATCGAAAACATACAGAGAGTCGAAAACCTGTGCTCCCTGAGCAATGGGTCAACAAAAATCAACCATCCGAGCATGCGCTGAGGACCCAAACCCGCAAAAAAATAGGATCAGTTCTAATCGAGAAAATGCGGGTTGCGGGCCGATTTGGCCCACAACCCGCAATCCGCACGCTGCTATGTGAAGGACACTCTGCGTGCGGGTTGCGGGTTGCGGGCCGGGCTCGGCCCGCAATCCGCGACCCGCAACCCGCATTTCTTGTGTCTTCACAATGCACAGTGCGGGTTGGGGGGGACAACGGCCCGCCACCCGCAACCCGCATGCATTGTGAAGGCCGCCATAATGTTGACAATAGGCAAGTGATATTTTTCGAAGTCGTTTTACTTTATTGCAGAAACTGAGAATTGTTGAGCACAGTTGTACTACGTGAACTTTTTAGTACGAAATCGTTGTCGTCGTCGATGGCGTGACGCCGGTGGTTGACGGGCAATGCCTAATTACATTTACGGATGCTTTGGACCCGTGTGTTTCGATGAGCTGCTATTTTTACACGGTTCGTCACTTTTTTAATTATTTGCTATTTTATTTTTCTCTTGCATAATACGATGTGACACTTCAGTGCAAATTCACATTGCGTCAAACTTCAAACTAGCGATAAAACAGGCGGGAAGTAGGTTTACACGCCGTGGGCAGGAATTCCAAACCAGATATGCGTGATTTTGAATGAGCAGATCCAGTCGTGGCACCTGCGTTCTCGTGTGCTTTGGACCTGTAACTCTAACCTGTCATTGAGTTTTTGAAATAAACGACACACCTCACATATTTGGCTACACCGGGCGTCTGCAGCTAATGGACATCAAACAGCTGCAGTTTTCTCCAACAAGTCAGAAGACACTGGTCATCCGACATTTCTGGAATGCTACCAGAAATGGACCTTATTTAGAATAAATACAAAGTCATGTTACGCAGAACACCATGCAGTCTGCTTTCGATCAAATTATATATCGAGGCTCCACTTCCATCGTTTTATTGAATCAAAAAAGTGGTAAAGTATGACCCAGTCATACACATAAGAAAACGATAAAGAACTAAAACCTTACGGATTAAGTTCGTACTGCCGTTTCATTTGAAAGAAATCTTTTTATTTGGATCACTTCTGAGTCAAATTATGCATTGCGCAATTATTATCATCGAAATAATTCTGCTTCTTCTGCGCACCGTCCACATACAAATAAGCGTTTTGATGACGAGGTATGTTCGAATTTGTGCAAAAAAAAGATTCATCACCAGCAATCGCCGTTTGGAAAAATCCACCAAAGTAATGATCGCGACCAACAAATGGCACATTTTTGTTCGCCAAATCGAGAATAATTAACGAATCAGTACCATAATATGGTGGCGTGCGCACTGTGCCATTCAGGCATCGCACGGTTGTCGATTGAATCAGAGCGCCTTGCAAAATTGACAAATGCGCGGTCCGATTCGAACACGTAATGGCATCCACACCCGGAATGCACTTCGCATCGAAAATTGGCTGCAAAGTATTTTTCTTATTTTCAACATAAATAGTTGTACATCTTTATACAAGCAGTGATCTAGTTCGTCGGAACAAGAAAGGTAGTTAGCTGGAGGGCTCCGGCGCAAGAAAGCTAGCTAGCTAGCCGGGTACCTCGATTTCGGGGGCTATTGGTGCAGAAGTCAAAAACACGGCTATAAAAATTCATCGAAATTATGCTAAAATAAGCGTTAAAATGCGTATTTTTGTGCACGTGTGAGAAAATTTGAACGAATTTGATCAATTTGCGCCATAAAATGGTCATTTTGGCACTAAAATCAACACTTTTTTTACTTCGTGACCCGAGCAAGAAAGCTAGCTAGCCAGTTTGGGAGGGGTACGGGTTTTGACGCGATAATGTGAACAGTTCTATGCCATATATTTTCAAGATAATGATTTTTACCCAGGGTTTTGGATAACTCCATTGATATCGGTATGTGACACGTGTAGCGTCGTACATCAGAATCGTATTATCGGCGCGGTTCAGCACAATGTCCCCGTCGAAGCCAGCCAGCTGTGAAAACAGGCCCATTTTTTTATAAATTGTTTTTTTTTAATTTTCATTAAAACAAGAAAACTGATATATAAAGAAAATTAAAAAATCTCTCCCGAACCGTGCAAACTGCGGACGTAGGAAACCGCTGGTCGAACACTCGAAAACCATTGCGGCAATCGGTGACGAAAATTAGGTTGTCAAGCACAATCGTTCGGTTGTCATCCTCGGGCCCATACCCATTTGGTATTTTAATGGTTGGCTGGCGTGGATTTACCTGCGTTTCAACCATAATTGCAAGTAATTTTCACAGGAAAAAACCGGCATTCAAATTCATCAATACAATATTCAACAATGTATCATACATGGGGAAATTCGAACACGCCCAATGTGTGTCCCATTTTGGCGATCATTTTTCCGTTCACGGGGTCGATACAAAGCACACGACACGAATATGCCCTTCGGTCATTATCGACGTAACCCCTGGTCATAACATCCGGGTTTCTCGAAAGAAGGTCCCAAATAAAATAACTGCCTTCGTTGCAGCTCCCCACAATGTATGACGGACACGGCCATCGAACGCTTGTAACACCACAGTGTCTGCCGTAGAACTCCTCGTATGTAACGTAATCCTGCGTGTTTGATATTATTACATACTTGGATAATACTAGTGGTGCCACAGAGCAGTTATTGCCAGCTATACATAGTAGTGACCATGATTAGACCTCAGCCGGAGAACCATGTACCGGATACTCGACATGTGACAAAAAAAAGCGACAGACGAAATCTGACGCTTCCAAAAAAACCCCACACCCAGTTTTTCGAAAAAAGCCGATAGTGGACGACTGTTTTTGGATCAAGAACACTGCGTCCTTCGAAACATTTCGTTCGAAGAATACTTTCTCCCAAAATTCTTTTTTTCGCCAAAACCCATGTTTTCAAGCATAACTGTCGGGTGTGCGCTCTGGATCTCAAAAAAACACGACAACTCGAGTCACCCGACATCCGACATCTACATTTTTTCGATACCGGACGCCCAACACTCGCCACCCGACACTCTACATCTGTGTTACTCACGTAGTGACCCAGGTCGGAGATGATCAGTAATATCCCCGCTTTGCACTTATGTATCAGAAACCCACCGCGAGAGTTCGATGAAGCGCTGTTGTGGAGAGTTAGCACCCGCAACAAAATTATACACCTAACAAAGCTCACGTCATAAGCTATTCTAAAATGTTTGAACCGTGCTATGTTCGGGGCCGCTGTCATCCTTTATTTCGACCAGAGATACAGTTTCGTAGTTCGTTTTCACAATGAATTTGCCATCGACACCAAGCGGTTTAGCAGCGAGCCATTGATCATTAGTCGATGAAACCCAGTCGACTTCAAACTCCATAAGGCCCTTGGACTCATATCGACGATAGATACTTGGCACAATTGATCGAACGGCCGGCACAGAACCATATCGGAACATTTCAACTTTTGTGGAATTTCGACCGAACTGCGTAGAGATTGCGGTATTTCTCTACCTAAGTCGAAAGTAAACGTGACTCTTATATCTGAGCGAGGTACTTAAAGGTCACTCTTATATCTGAGTGAGGTACTCTTGCTTCTGCCGGTGGGTTGGTGCGTTGTCTCACAAAAAGGCCCACTGTTGGTGCCCCAGTGCCCCACCGGCCCACCCCAAAAACCCTAAAAGCCCCACCCGTTTTGTACCGCTCCCTAAAAGCTCCACCCCTGCTGCCCCACCATTAGTGGCCCACCATCCTAAAAGCCGCACCCCTGGTGCCCGACGCCCTAAAAGCCCCACCATTGGTGCCCCACTGTCCAGGTGCCCCACCGTGCCCCACTGTGCAGGTGCCCCACCATGCCCCACCGTGCCCCACCCACCATACCCCACTGGACCCCACCATGCCCCACTGTGCCCTACTGTCGAGGTGGCCAACATACCCCACCGTGCCCCACCATGCCCCACTGTCGAGGTTCCCCACTATACCCCACCATGCCCCACCCTGCCCCACTATGCCCCACTGTCGAGGTGCCCCACCATACCCGACCGTCCTCCACCATACACTACAGTGTCCCACAGTGCCCCACTGTCGAGGTGCCCACCGTGCCCCACCAATCATGCCCCACTCCGCCCCACTGTGCCTCACCATCCCCACTGTGCGCCACTGTCGAGGTGCCCCACCATACCCGACCGTACCCCACCATGCCTCAGTGTCGAGATGCCCCACTATAGCCCACGGTACCCCACCACGTCCCATAGTCCTCCACTATTCCCAATGTGGAGGTGCTCCACCATGCCCCACTGTCGACGCGCCCACAGTGCCCCACCATGCCCCACTGTGCCCAACTATACCCACACCCCACCATGCATTTTGGCAAAAGCTAGTCCAGTTGCAAAATTGGTTTCTTTTTTTCTCAAGCTTACGCTTACGCTTCGGCTTAGGCTTAGGCTTACTATTAGGCTTAGGCCAAACCTTTACCCAACCGGTGCCTTCTATCTCGAAATCGAAAATTCACGTTTTCTTTTTGTCAAGGGGACTGAAGTACATTTTCCCAACATGACCCCACCATGTCCCACTGTGCCCCACCGTGCCCAACTGTCCAACTGGGGCATAGTGGAGCAGCTCGATAGTGGGGCACGCTGGGGCACATAGGGGCGGCACAGTGTGGCATGGTGCGTCAGCTCGAGAGTGAGGCACGATGGGGCACAGTGACGTATGGTGGGGCACCTCGACAGTGGGGCACGGTGGGGCACAGTCGGGTATGCTAGGCCACCTCGACAGTGGGGCACGCTCGGGCACAGTGGGCATGGTGGGGCACCTCGACAGTGGGGCACGGTGGGGTACAGTGGGGCATGGTGGAGCACAGTGGGACATCGTGGGGCGCCTCGACAGTGGGCCACCAGGGCTGGGGCTTTTAGGGGGGAAGTAGTGGGGCAGTGGGGACCAAGGAGTGCAGCTTTTACGGGTTCGTGGTGGGACAGTGGGGCATCAATGATTGGGCTTTTAGGCCGTGGCGTACGAGGGGTTTGGCTTTTAGGAAGTGGGGCAGTGGGGCACTGGGGCACCGACAGTGGGCCTTTTAGGGAGACTGGTTGGTGGAGCATTTTGCGAAAAGCTGGTCCCGTTTCAAAATTGAATTCCTTTTTTTTCAGGCTTAGGCTTGGGCTTAGGCTTAGGCTTAGGTTTAGTCTTACTATTAGCTTCAGGCTTGCGCTTAGGCCAAACAGCCAACCCGTGCCTTCTATCCCGAAATCGAAAATTCGCGTTTTCTCTCTGTCAAGGCAACGGCACTAGCTTTTCCCAACTTGCGTTGCTGGGACATATGTACCAATGGCATGGCAACCAGAGATCGCAAATAAGCTCGCCCCCAACTTTCGACTTCGGCGACCGCGGCCGGCGCACCGAAACATTTTGCGCAGAAGAGGCCGCCGCGCAAACTTTTTGGACTTTTTAAATTTTTCCCATTCCCACATTGCCCATCACGTCGGGTTGGATGAAGCGGACCTGTAGTCAAAATCAACGGCCTTGCGGCACCTGCATGCGCCAGCCGGACTGAGCTCGCCGCGTCTAACTGTTCCTCGACCCGGTCGAGAGGGACTCGTTTCCGATCTCTGCTGCTCCTCTGCGCACAGGGAACATCGTGCTTAAGTCGGGTCTTTTGTGAAACTTCATCTTGATGTCGGTAAGTAGACTACTTAGTCCAAATCCCGTCCATGACAAACACTCACATATTTTTTGACAGCATTTTCTCTCCATGTCAATCAACATTATAGGACATTTTCCCGCGTCTACCACAGTGCGTGCAACGAGGTGCTGTCGTTCGAATACCCGACTTGCGCATCCAATCCGATCTACACGGTATCGCTCAGCTTGCATACTGCTCAGTCATCATACCCATTGATTCGAAAAACGACAATGTTGAGGCGCATAGAACACGAGTGAAATTCGTCCGTAAATTTTATCAGGACGTTAGTTTAATACGGAACATAAGCACTAATTTCCGAATGGCCATTATTCATTTAAGTGGGCCTAAAAACACCGGTTTCTATAGAGTGCACGGTCCACGATTCGGTGCTAATGAGGCGTTCAGGGCAGAGGTCGCAATCGGGCCGGGTTTGGCCGGCCCGGCCCGGCCCGAGCCCCCAAATCTCCGACCCGGCCCGGCCCGGCCCGACCCGTACCTCCAAATCTCCGGCCCGGCCCGGCCCGAACCCCCAAATCTCCGGCCCGGCCCGGCCCGGCCCGGCCCGAATTTTTTGGCTCAGATTTTAACCCAATTTTTGTCATAATTTTTGCGATTTTTTTAATCAATTTTTTTTGTTGAAATTTCAATGTTTTCCATGAAAAAGTCGCCAGATAGACAATACCAATGGTGTGGCTGGGGGGTCCCCCCTAGGCACAGTAGGTAGATGACGCGCCATCCTGGTACAGTAGGTAGGTCGCCGCCCCCCGGCTGGTACAGTAGGTTGCTATTTTTGGCTCAAAATGGTATAAAATCCATATTTTTCATTCCAAATAATCGAAAAATTTTGAGGGTTAGAGTACATTTTCATCTGAACTTGGACATAAAAATTTTGTTCCCCCTAGCTCGGCCGGTCGGTACAGTAGGTAGGTTGATTTCAGGCCTTTCTGGTGGTACACTAGGTTGATTGCACGCCTGGGTAGCCACACGACTGGACAATACTGATCACTTACTTGCTGAATCCGTCAGAAATTTTAGTATTTTGGACAAAAAACCCCTACTTTTTCAGTAAAATAAGTCACTTCAGAAGCTTCGGGCCGGGGTGCCCGGCTCGGCCCGGCCCGACCCTCCAAATCTCCGGCCCGGCCCGGCCCGGCCCGAGCCAAAAGCCCAAAATCGCGGCCCGGCCCGGCTCGGCCCGGCCCGGCCCGACGTCGGGCCGGCCCGATTGCGACCTCTGGTTCAGGCCACCCACTTCATTTGTTACGCACCGGACCCGAGGTCACCTAATGATGCCTTGTGCGGCTCCTGGTACGCTCAAACATACTCCTCGCATTTGATTGCAGCTTGGTAGAAAACGAAATCGAAACTAGGTGTTTAGTGCACGTGTTAGCTTCTGCCGGTTGATAGAAGACTGATTACCGTTGTAATCAGTACACCCTGCAGAGCCTCTAGGGGGAAGACTGAATACAAATTAAATGAAGCCATAGATAATCACCCTTTCGCCCAAGGCCCAATCTCAGGAAGGCTGATTACACATGCTGTAGCATGCATATAATCAGCCTTCCTGGGTTGGGCAGCTGGGGGAAGACTGATTACGCTGACTGAATTGCGCGGAAGGGTCGTATGACCGCTGTGGCGTAAAGCACGAGCTGGTGTTGGGGTCTGGTCCCAATTGAATACAGCAGTAAATAGCAGTTGGGCACTAATGTTTCACGTCATTGAGTATCTCGAGTTTGTAGTGTCTGTAATGTTTCACTTGGGTTCAGCCTGGGCTTACGCTCGGTCCAGCCTGAATCAAATGAAACATCTCAGGCCTGCAAAACAGCGAGGCAATCAGTGACGTGAAATATTACGGGCTGTCCTTCCAACTCCAAAACAGTTGCATCCGGAACACACCACTCGGAACGAACTGTCCCACAATCGATTCGGGTTTATCCGTTTTATTTTTCAATCTGTAATCAGTCTTCCCCCCAGCGGAGTCAGGTTTATCAGGTTTATCAGCTTTATCCCCGTTATTTATAATCAGTCTTCCCCCCAGGGCAGCTGAGTCGCGTTTATCAGCTTTATCAGGTTTATCCGCTTTATCGGGGTTACTTGTAATCAGTCTTTCCCCCAGCGCAAGGGAGTCGGGTTTATCACGTTTATCAGCTTTATCCGTTTTGTTTATAATCAGTCTTCCCGGCACGCTTTTGCCTCATGAAATGCGTAACTAATAAAATCGCTGGACAAACCAGCGGTCAATCGGAACTTAGTATGCAATCAATAGTTTTTACCTTAAATTAGTAAAAATTGTTGCCTTACATCGGAACACCCCCCCTGCCACTCAACATACCGGAAACGTGTTTCCACGTACATATTCCACGTGACAGATCGTGACTTCTGGGTACGGGATGTATTTGGTGCGTCTGTGATCACCGTATATAGCTTATGACTCGTGCACAGTACGTCCAAGACCCCATACTACTATATTAATATCTGCTACCGCTACACAAACAAAATAAATTTTCTATTTATTTAGGATGGTCTCGTTAAATGCATTGAGGGCGATGACTCTCCATGGTCCGGATGCTTTGCGCCCAAGAAACCGGTGCAAAACACCACCGTTGCTCCGCTGAAATCGAGTTCAACAACTCGCACTGAGGCGATGGTTTCAACCTCTGACCGGGTACATATTACGGTTTTTTTTATTTATAACGTCTACATGATTCATGTACTGTTATTGTAATCTTGACAATATGAATATAGATCACCTCTCCCCAAAAAAAGCCGAATTTGACTGTTTATTTGGTAGTGTGGATAATAACTCAATAAGAGAGGTCGCAATACCGTAGGGTTTGGCCCACCGCTCCTGGCTACAGCCCCCAAATCTCGCGTTCGCCATGGCCCCATACGAATTGCGAAATCTGCGGCCTCGCCCGACCCAAACCTCCAAATACCCGCTCCGGCCCGGCCACGGCCAATTTTTTGACTGAGATTTTAACCCAATTTTTGTCATAATTTTTACGCTTTTCCAATCTTGAAAATAAATTCTTTTCAATGACATCATTCCGGGGTTTAGATACAGTAGGTATATAGGTAGATTAACGGCCGATTGTAGTACAGATACTAGGTGGAATGTACGCGCCCCCGCTGTTATAGTCGACTGGTATTTATGCCTGTCAACACACAGATTTATGCCGTCATACAAGGGGCCACCGCCGAAAACGAGGCTGACACTTTCTACGGTATTTCACTTCGTGATATTTGTCGTCAAGCGACTGACATCGACCCAGTCACAGTCAAAAACGAAGTGGACAAACTGTTGGGCAAGCGTCGAATTCATAGGGGTGTGATTCCTGGAACGTTCCGCACGGCTGTCTTCTTATAATTTGTCACATACACAATCGCAAGCAGTTCATAATTGGTAGTCGAGCTTTGTATTTCATTTCTTGTTTAGTAATTACTGTATCCACAATCTGTTGTCATTAGCATTTCCTGTTCTTGGTATCATTAAATTAAGTTGAAAATAAAGCTCTGTCGAATTGAATTATTTCCGTATTTAGTTCTTACTTCGTGTTTCGGTTTCACTTGCCGAAGGGGACATTGTTTCTCCCAATATGCACATAGCCACTGAATTATGTCCGGGAGCGTATTCACGCAGGTTCGTCATTAAATCGCCTTCTGTTATCATCGATGAACGCACAACGCTTCAACGGCACTGCGCAGTGTGCATTTTGCGGTAGACTGCGAGTTGACATACGACCGGAAACATGCGCATCGTCACCAACGTGTGCTATTTGCTTCGTCACCGGCGCAAACATTAAAGTGAGTAAAGTTGCTATTAGACCAATGTATTAGCGAATATGTTTATTTCACTGAATTATTTTCAAACAAGACTGAATCTTTCTAGATGCAGCCCTCTTTCTCAACGGCAAGATCGCTCGAATCCAATCTCACGTCGCGCCAAATGTAGGTTTGATCAGGCGTTGCGTACCTAGACTTTTCTATACACATCGATGTGCTTGTGCAGTTTTCACTACATTGAAAACCGGATCCACCTGCTCTTTCTTCTTCCTTCGCTGTGAAAAACATTTTTATGTAAATATTTGCACAATCAGGATGACGTGTAGCCATTGCCATGGGCTTTTCCATCGCTACGACATATACATCAACATCGCCACCGACAACACTCTGATCTGTACGACATGTATATCACAGTATAACGTCTTCCCGAGTGAAGAGTTCCGTCTCATTGGTACGACAGCAAATCAGCCAACGTGGTTCGGATCGGCGCAACGCACTCTCGTTTGTGATTTTAGTGCAACCAGCTCATTAGACATAATTACAATCAATCTCACATGATCCAAAATTTTGATCTAGTATTTTCAATTCGGTTAATCAAAATTTCGCTTTTCGCACCGTGAAGCTATAGCTTGTCATCCTTCACAAAACCTCTTGAATCTTTTTTGACGCCAGAAACTATTGTACAAATCTTTTCATAACATTTTCATGTCATCGACCGAATCGATATCGTGACTGCCACTCTCGAGCAGCTGCAAATGAATGCTTCACTGTCAGTCCACGAAACAATACAAACCACCAGGAACAATTTGGTTAGCCCCATAATAAGCAACCGCGATTTTACAAACAATATGCGTTCCGTGTCACGATCTTTGCAACTTGGAAATGTTCAGCTAAAGCGGTCACGGATAACTTTCCTATCCGCCAAGCCGCGTGCTTTGCATAAATTTAAGTCGCATCAGCTAGATAGACGTTCTTGATATATAGTGTCGTTTCAGGCGGAATACAAAGTACTGATAAACCTCTGCGATGCGGACCCAACACTGCATGATCAGCAGGAACTCCTTCTGGAATGTTTGACTGGTCGCAATGATTGCACCACCGAGGTTATATTGATTGCTCGATCTATTCATTCCAGTGCTTTATTTTTTTTGGGGAAAGCCACACACCGTTATTCCACACGTACAGCTAACATAATTACAAACCTTTTCGAAAACAGGGCGTTCCAACGTCATCACCACTGGTCGTTTTCGTCGAACGTGAATGAAGTACCACAGATTTATGTAATAAATCTAGCCCGTTTGAATGTACTTTCGTTCTTAAAATTTATCAGCAGTAAAGCTTTTCATGTAAAAACTTGTTTATTTCCAGTCCTGTTGTGTTTGATATCGAATGTCCATTATTTCTTTTGCTCATGACTGTACCGGCACTAAGATATGTATGAAATGTTGATCCTACTAAGTCCATCGTTACTTACGCCCATTGCTTTTCATTGTCTTTCCTTTCTTTTCTTATATCTGCTGTACAAATTAGCCTTGTATAAAGTTCTTTGGTAACACAATGCCGGGATTTTATACATATCTTCCTGATGATTTGGTTTCATCCGAGACTGTCGCGTGCTACTCGCCAGTATACATTCAACATTTCAGAAAACAAAGTTGGTCAAACAAAACCGCTTATCCATGATTCTGTCCGTCAATACTGTTTTTGATGAATGATCCTGATATTTTAATTTCCATATTATGTTACAGGCTCGTACACAATTTCTGCTCTATACCATTAACTGCACGAAATGTTTCAAACAACCGATTCTTGGGAATTGGTCGATCCCACGACAAACGCGGATGAGGTTGCTGAACAACACCTGCTCGATCATCTACGTTTGCTTCAACATAGCAGTAAGTTGTACACGGTTGAGCACATCAGTAAGTTGTACATCGTGAAGTACACGTTCTCAGACTAAAGACCTGAAGCATGTGAGCCAATATACTAGAGCCGTTGACACTGGGGTAATATATCAGTTGGTTTTCCGATCCAACGAAGCAAACCATGACCTGAGTTGATCCAAACTTAGTGTTAGTTTGACCAGTCAAAGAGGCGTCCCAGTATTTTTAAGATCAGTTTTCAGCCCAATATATTTTATATTTTGTAAGTTACTAAATTCCGAAAAAAACACTGTATCGTCCTTATCCGTTTTCAACTATACTAATTTGCATTTAAAACAAACCACCATGCTGCCTTTTTTATTCCATCAATTTTGTTATTTGGGTAGCAATTCATAATGTCTCATTTTAATTTTAGTCCTGCGTGTGATTGATACCATCCACGAACACCGTGCTCGTCTGCGTCAATCGATGACAAAAATCATCGCGCTGCACAAACAAGGTGAAAACATCGAGGTGCAACTGAGTGCATTCGACAAGGAACTCGCCACTCAAATTTGGGATAAAATCTGAAATATATTGTGCAGTCATTATCTACAGCTAGGCCGAAATTTTAGTTAATAGGTCAACAGTTGAAATCTAGCCAGTCGTTTTGAATTATTATCATCATAAAAATTAGGAGTAGAATTGTCATTATTTTTCAGTGTGGTGTGCTGAACTAATTTACATGTACCGAAGTATCTGGCTATAAAATGTTGCGTTGTTTACAGACTTCGTTCATATTCATTTATGGCAAATATAACTGATAATGCTGTTATGAGTATCAGCACATGGTGAGCTCCATGTACCGGTCTCTGTCTCACACATACAATACTCTGCATCGCAACGCGTTTACGTTTATATCTCAACATTAATCGGTCTTTCCAAACTATATATTTTATTTTGAACTCGTTTCATACCAGGACTTATTAACGCTTTCTATACTGCTTCCGTGCCTTCGCACTTCCGCCACTAAGTACAACCATAATCGATGGATATCGCAATTATCGAGAAATTCATGGTCGAGTTGGAAGCTACGCAAATGAAACAATGGCAGACGCACAGACGTGCCCACATGGACATCAAATGGGAGCACCTGTTCACTAACAACGGACAGATGGCACATCTGAAGAACACACGTTTGTTTCAATAAACTCAATTTTTTGACAAAACTGTTACGTACCGCAGTTTTTCACTTAAACCCCCCGGTCGGATAGACCTTTCGCGCGGTCTAAGTGTAAAATTTTCCGATTTTAGCCCCTGAGGCCTCTAATTTCAGTTATTTTTTTGGCACTACTGATTTTACGCGGAACAGTAAACTTCACAAAACAGTTCAAACGGCCCTAAGAATCACAAAAGTACCGCACTTCGTCTTAATCAGCGGGAGCACTTAATGTGGTGTAGACAAAATCATCAGACATTGACAACACTTTAGCAGTATCCACTCGTGCCCTGCTAATACTCTATTTAGAGATTTTTTATGCACATCTTATCTTCGATGCGTATCTCAACTACTTAGTACACTATGCTCAACACATTAAAAACAGTTTTCTGTTTCTTTCAGTAAATGAATTCGATTCAGCGCTACAAGATATGCAAAAGGAAACAAAGCTTGCCGCGCATTTGATGATGTCGGTGGAAACAGAGTTGGTGGCCATCAAGCAACGCAAACAGCAGCTGACGCAGGAATGGGGCGCTACAATGAAATTGCGTGATTGGAAGAAAGGTTTCTGATCATTGTTGCATAAGCTGTTTTCGGTTGAATATCTTCCGGTGTATTTCTCTTTGTTGTGTTTTCACGTACATATGAAAGATTTTACGACTGCGGGCGTAATTCCTTTTCGTTTTCATTTTCTGTAAACCTATGAAATCTGTGACTTTGGAAGTTGTTTCGTTGCCTGCGTGAAATAAAGCAGATTGTAAAGAGTTACTTGAATTCGTTTATATCCAACTCATTCGGTAGGCGGTGTCATTTCTCACCAAGCTCGAAAATATCGAGTTTATATGTTGAACGTAACTTTTTTTTATTCGACATACCATGTGGTTGCACTCGAAGTCAAAGGTAGATGTCACATGATGATATCAAGTTTTGGTACCTTTCATATTAACTGGTTGACGACACACATACATACGCCACATTTCACCACATTTGTGAAATGCCAAAATTCGATTCTCGTTGCATCACATGACTTGGGTTTAACGCCTATTCATAAAGTTCATATCAAGGCACTAATCAGCCTTCAAGCAGTAACAGTAAAAATTTATCTTCACCGTGGGATCATAAACCAAATTATATTTTCTGAATAACTGTTTGTGCATTTTGTCAATAACTACTTGTAGACGGGAAATATTGACGGCCGACAATACACGACATAATTTGCAGCCGATATGCCCAAAACAATCGAAAGCATTGCCGAGTTCCTGACCTATTTGGAGTCGGTGCAAATGCAGCAATGGTCGTCAAACACCATAGCTTATATGCATCTCCCAAGCGAACATCTCAACATGATGGACACTCAAGTTGCGAATCTCAAGGACCAGCGTATGTTTACCAGCCGTTATTTTCGGAAAAACTTAATGTTTCGCGCTTCTCACTTTTGCAATCAAAGTGGTAACACACAAAGTCGTGAAAGACAGCTATCGTTTAGTCATTTTCAGTTCGTGATTACGATGACGCAATCAATGATGTTTTTTCTCAAACCGCCAGTCAGCGTGACACACTGTTGGCCCTTGCAAACGAGTTGACAGCGCTGGCTGAGATGCATCGCCAAATGATGGACAATGTGATTGCGCATATGAACATTAAGTAGGTTCTTTGTCCCATGTTAAAAATTATGTTCTAACTGATCTGTAACCAGTGTGACTTGCTATTCATTCGCACCTTAGGAACCTTATATTTCGGTTAAAATTAATTAGGCCAATTGTAAGTCCAGTTTTTAATTACTTATATTTTATTCAACTAATTGCCACTCATAAAGACAGACAAGAGACACTGTGATTTTGATGTTGGTATTTTTATTTATCACGGAAATGGAATAAACACTGTTGCTATCACATTCAATATCAATTTTCTACTTCGTATACGGGGTACATGCCCACCATATGAATGTCATGGACTTTGACTATTTTAACGCGTTGCTGGTCAGTTTACGTTTTTACTATAACGACAAATAATTAGATAAGCATCTTGTTTATTACAATCATAGATATTCATTCTTGGATACCTGCCAACTGTCTCGTGCATTCCTGCAATGTCTCTGAACCCCTTGCCTCAATCCAATGCTTCAATTTGGAGCTATCAAGATCCGACGACGACAAATGACGGTCAAATGGCGCAAATTCCTGTGGACAGCTATCACCATACGTTATCGTTCGCAGTGTCAGCACACAAACACGGTTAGTAACTGTACTTTCGGTCATTCTATCTAAACTATTGCTTCGGCTTAGATCTTCTTTTCTTCAATTCTAGTTCTTTTACACATTGCATATTATACCCATTACACCCATGTTCAGAATAATCTTTGTGATTCCCTAAACTCTTTCTTTTTCCAAAATTTGTTCTTATCACGGTTTTAAGAATGCATGCACTTATGGGTCACGCATTTTCGGATGTCGAGCTGACAGAAAGATCAATTCTTCATAATTCTGCTACCCTTCTGATCAGCGCATCGGTCCTGATGTCGCTGTTATTTTTTTATTTCGGCACCGACACTTTGAAACATCAGTAGACCAGATTCTTCGCTAACCCGAAAAAAGCGGTACCGGTTGCCGGTAAATCAGGTCGAGTGATCTACAAGATTGATACTTCACGCTCATACTTCACTGAAGAACGCAGGCAAATGAGGTGCATCCCCTGATTCCGAAATTCAACGTGGCTATATTACCTAAACGGGTCCAAGTGCCAAAAACCCCGACCGGAACCCACAAACCGCATGCATTCTGAAACCGCCCTATATTGAGCGGATACCTTTGTAATTTTACGAAATGACCTTTGGTTCTGTGTTTTCATAACAAAATTTAAGAGTGGTCTATTCAAGACAACACCCTATTGCCAAACATAAGTAATTAGAAAATATCCAGGCGCACTGTTGCAGTTGAAACATCCGAGACGAAGTTGCAGTTCATGATGGCTGAGCTGAAGCAACTGGATGAGACCATGCTCACGCAGGAACAACGCCTGATGTCGATATATCGTGACATCGAAAAGAAAATCGTCATGCTTACCAACAAATAAATTTGCGTTTGGAACGGTTAGGATAGTACTCTTAAATGCATTCGACTGTTGTTTCTTTTGTTTCTTGCAGTTTCGCGCGTAATTTCTTCTGATGTTTAAGACTAGTCGATGCCAACTATAGTGAATGCATTCCATTTGCTGAAAATTGCGGTTTTCTTCTCTTGTGTCTTTCGTTTGTTGGATAGAAGACTATGTGAAGAACTCCTCCGTTGCATAAAGGTTGCATGTAATATATGGCGAAAACTGGCCCCAAACAAACAACATGTTTATGACACAATTCCACAAGCAATAAGAGACAGAGAAAATAATATTGGCACCTATATCATTAAAAAACTAATTATAACCCTATGACCTTCAAAACTCAAGCGCACAATCACTTTACAATAGAGAATAAAAACCAACCGAATGCATTTTTTTTAAAAAAGTGCAAAAAAATAATAAAAAACTGCAGAAGATGAAGTTCAATACGAAAATAAACTTGAGGCGCAGTACTAATCGAAGATTGGTTCATCATTCTGTGGGTCCACCACTGACGTTGGCGTCGGCATGTTCATTAGGTGCGGTGCACATTTCCACTGCGCACTTTTTCTCGCTTTTTTATCATTGTCCTTCAATTTCTCTTCTACTTGCCGTTTACGTTTCGCAGTCACCTTGTCGCTTTTGATGTTCTTTTCCATCACCGGATGTTTCCGAGGACGACCTCGACCTCTGCGAACGACAGTTCTCCCACTATTTGCATGATCTGCGTTTCAGTATTTGGTCAAAATAATTGCTATTCTCAGTAATGCAATCAATTTTCAAGTTGTCCCCTTCTCCAATGAGAAGTTCCTGCACGAAACAAATGCGCACAAAAATGCTGAATCATGAACAATTGTTTCGCCAGAACATAACAGTCGCGGTGGCCACGTACACTTTATGTCAGATAATTCTGATGAACCAACCACTTTCGTCATCACAATACAATTTGCTTGATTTTCCAACGTCAGGGCTCGTCCTATTGTCAGTTACGATGCTCATTGTCACCTGTAATTGATACTAAATTTATACTCAAAAAATATTGTAGTTATGTATAATGTCAACATCATGTGTGAAACATTGATCACGCTTCCTGTTTCTCACCACTCAACTACGAGTTTCACTCAACTTTATGTATCAATTATATACATGATCCCTCCGGAGATAAATTAAAAATACACATCATAGCGTTGTGCCACGTACAAAAAGCAATTTCAGCTGTAACATTGCCATCACAACAAACCTCATTTGGTCGTCCTGATCCTTTTCGGCCAATCAGTGTGTCGTTGAGACCCTTGAACGTCCCGTCTGGTTCACGCACATATCGTCTGTTGGCGAACTGTTTCGTTGATGTCGTGGCACCACGGGCAATCAATTTCATTTCATCTCCTGTCACCCTGATTGGCTCTTGGTCTTTAAACACAAACACTTGGCCATCGCAATTCATGCCGGCATCATTGCCTCGGCGACCGGGCAAACGTGCTGAGATGTCGATAATTGGAACATCTGCATACGAAAAACAAGAAAAAATTTACCACATTACCCTCAAGATGAGAAAACTCCCATGTGTCACACTCCGAAAGCTTAAAGAGGCTCCGCCACATATGGCCGACCGAAACCAATTTCAATAAAACTTGGCACCGTAAGTGGGCTTCGTCCAAAACACTCACGGGCAAGAAAATTTTTCCCCATATCAGCCCCTGTCTGAGCCAGGAGGGCTCAAAGATAAAAATTTTTGACCCTACCCCAGCACCCTGAAATTAAAATATAGTGTTTTGGACCAAGCCCACTTACGATGCCAAGTCTCATTGACATTGCTTTCGGTCGCATATATATGGGGGAGACCCTTACCCTTTAACATCATCGTTCCTTAACATGAACAATACAGACTGTCCAGATTCGTACGAAGTGCCTTTCCATATAATGCTTCTGTCACCATTTTTTCGTGCCATGTAGTAGTACGGAAACGCTCTGTTTACCAGGTTCTATTAAACATAAACGAATAGTTCCCCACATAATGTACTCGGAAATCAAAATTGTGTATCGTGCCGAATTTTAGCATTAGTAGTTAAAAAAACCGAGACAGGTTAAAACCGACCACCGGCCTCACTACCACACGCTGCAACCAACGATGTTCTCACCACCAATGTGGGATACACGAGCTCCAATCTGTTTGCAAAGTAAGGCAATGATTATTTATATCAATCGGACCCCTACAACACACCTGCACTGCCATCAACGCCTTGCGCCGTTATGCCTGACTCGAAAGGTCGGCAGTGTCGTCCCGTTTTGAATTGAAAATCATTGTACTCGGAGATGACGTCAGCGAGTGTGTCTTGTTCCAAATCTTCAAGTCCCACCGTTCGCTTACGCTTTCCTCGCTTCGGTCCTTTGCCTGTTGAAATGGATTAATTATTGCTCACACGGTAACCTGCTTTCAGGACGCGACTTTCCGAAGACCTGTGACACGTTTCCGTTTCGAAGCGTAAGGTCTGACACCTAAAGCCATCCGGCCTACTCTTCAGACACGAAATTAGCGGGTGTTAACCCTAAAATGCCACAGGCGGCAACAGATCAAATAGCGCCTTTCAAGATAAGCCAAATAACGTGCACTGGTCATTTTTTCATTATCACCAGTGTAAGTTATTCGCCTCATGTTTCAATCGGACTGTTCA
Organism: Rhynchonema sp. JSB1_4; assembly: GCA_030248065.1. Classification (NCBI taxonomy): domain Eukaryota; kingdom Metazoa; phylum Nematoda; class Chromadorea; order Monhysterida; family Xyalidae; genus Rhynchonema; species Rhynchonema sp. JSB1_4. The sequence continues at coordinate 55,620 of JASAMV010007921.1, read as the reverse complement.
GTCTCTTCGAGGATATAGCCTTTTTACGATCTATACGGGACAATTTCGTTTCTGACGATTCGTGCGGATTACCTTAGGTGTGCGGGGCTACCACCTGGAACACCAACGTCTCACTGCTCTTGCGTAAAAGTGTTCCTTAAAGCACATTACCGTGTAACCAGTGACTAGAAGAGCTGCTTAGTGCCGAAGAGGTTACTGAGGATGACAGCCAGTGAAGAAACCCATTAAGTGCGCAAGATAATTGCGCGGTTATTGCCAGCGGATAATAGTGCGGAAGAGGTTAGTGAGGATGACCTCCAGCGAAGAATACCAAAATGGGGAACAGGTTAATTGCGCGGTTATTGCCAGCGGATAATTATTGTGTGGGTAGAGGTTACTGAGGATGACTGCCAGTGAAGAAAGCGATTAAGTAGAGGTTACTGAAGATGACTGCCAGTGAAGAAAGCGATTAACAGTGGGGTAGAGGTTACTGAGGATGACTGCCAGTGAAGAAAGCGATTAACTGCGCCAGTATGAGGATGAGTATTGGCTGTTGGCCCATTGCCGATAGCGGTCTAACCCCGTAGTGGGGATAATTCCTTAGTGGGGAGTATGCGCTGGTTATGCCTAGCGGATAATTCCTTAGTGGGGTAGAGGTTATTGAGGATGACTGCCAGTGAAGAAAGCGATTAACTGCGCCAGTATCAGGATGAGTATTGGCTGTTGGCCCGTTGCCGATAGCGGTCTAATTGCGCGGTTATGGCCAGCGGATAATTCCTTAGTGGGGTAGAGGTTACTGAGGATGAAGGTTATGCGCTAGTTATGCGTAGCGGATAATTCCTTAGTGGGGTAGAGGTTACTGAGCATGACTGCCAGTGAAGAAAGCGATTAACTGCGCCAGTATCAGGATGAGTATTGGCTGTTGGCCCGTTGCCGATAGGGGTCTAATTGCGCGGTTATGGCCAGCGGATAATTCCTTAGTGGGGTAGAGGTTACTGAGGATGAAGGTTAGCGAACAAAGCCATTAACTACGCCACTAGCAGCATCACTATTGGCTGTTTGTCCCTTGCCGATGGCAGATATTAAATGCGGCAGTATCAGGATGACTATTGGTTCTTGCCCCGTTGCCGATAGCGGTCTAATTGCGCGGTTATTGCCAGCGGATAATTCCTTAGTGGGGAAAAGGTCACTGAGCATGAGGGCCAGTGAAGAAAACGATTAACTGCGCCAGTACCAGGATGAGTATTGGCTGTTGCTGGGGAAGAGGTTACTGAGGATGACCGTCAGTGAAGAAACCGATTAACTGCGCCAGTATCAGGATCAGTATTGGCTGTTGGCCCGTTGCCGATAGAAGGTCACTGAGCATGAGGGCCAGTGAAGAAAACGATTAACTGCGCCAGTACCAGGATGAGTATTGGCTGTTGCTGGGGAAGAGGTTACTGAAGATGACCGTCAGTGAAGAAACCGATTAACTGCGCCAGTATCAGGATCAGTATTGGCTGTTGGCCCGTTGCCGATAGCGGTCTAACCGCGCGGTGCGGTAGAGGTCACTGAGGATGAAGGCCAGCGAAGAAAGCCATTAAGTGTACGAGTAGCAGAATCAGTATTGGCTGTTGGCCGGTTGCCGATAGCGGTCTAATTGCGCGGTTATGGCCAGCGGATAATTCCTTAGTGGGGTAGAGGTTACTGAGGATGACCGTCAGTGAAGAAAGCGATTAACTGCGCCACTAGCAGCATCACTATTGGCTGTTGGTCCCTTGCCGATAGCAGATATTAAATGCGGCAGTATCAGGATGAGTATTGGTTCTTGCCCCGTTGCCGATAGCGGTCTAATTGCGCGGTTATTGCCAGCGGATAATTCCTTAGTGGGGAAAAGGTCATTGAGCATGAGGGCCAGTGGAGAAAACGATTAACTGCGCCAGTATCAGGATGAGTATTGGCTGTTGCTGGGGAAGAGGTTACTGAGGATGACCGTCAGTGAAGAAACCGATTAACTGCGCTAATTCCCTAGTGGGGTAGAGGTCACTGAGGATGAAGGCCACCGAAGAAAGCCATTAACTGTACGAGTAGCAGAATCAGTATTGGCTGTTGGCCCATTGCCGATAGCGGTCTAATTGCGCGGTTATGGCCAGCGGATAATTCCTTAGTGGGGTAGAGGTTACTGAGGATGACCGTCAGTGAAGAAAGCGATTAACTGCGCCAGTATCAGGATGAGTATTGGCTGTTCGCCCGTTGCCGATAGCGGTCTAATCGTGCGGTTAGGGTCAGTGAAGAAACCGATTAACTGCGCCAGTACCAGGATGAGTATTGGCTGTTCGTGGGGAAGAGGTTACTGAGGATGACCGTCAGTGAAGAAAGCGATTAACTGCGTCAGTATCAGGATGAGTATTGGCTGTTGGCCCGTTGCCGATAGCGGTGTAATCGCGGGGTTATTGCCAGCGGATAATTCCTTAGTGGGGTAGAGGTCACTGAGGATGAAGGCCAGCGAAGAAAGCCATTAACTGTTAACTGCGCCAGTACCACTATGAGTATTGGCTGTTGGCCCGTTGCCGATAGCGGTCTAATTGCGCGGTTATCGCCAGCGGATAATTCCTTAGTGGGGTAGAGGAAGAGGTTACTGAGGATGAGGGCCAGCGAAGAAATCCATTAACTGCGCCAGTATCAGGATGAGTATTGGCTGTTGGCCGGTTGCCGATAGCAGTCTAATTGCGCGCTTATTGCCAGCGGATAATTTCTTAGTAGGCAAGAGCTTACTGAGCATGAGGGCCAGCTCGAACAGATATTAAGTTTCGATGGCCAGACGGCGACTTAGTGTGTCACTAGAAGACCAGCACTCACTGTCGCACCACAAAGAGTCATGAAAGCGCCGTCGCACATTTTGCCGCGCAACGTGTTACGGATGGATAACTACTGCCATGCATGCTTACTCTGACATGTGAAATTATCGCCGTTTCCATCCGTTTGTCAGTGGTTTCAGACGTCGTTTCAAAGCTGTACTTGAACGCATCCCAGGTACATCGAAGTACCAGTTTAAAAGGTCTGTATTCCATGGATACTCATGCCCACATGTGAAAGTATACGTCGTTTCAGATGTGTTGTCAGAGCTGTACCGTAGCCTATTTAAGCTTTATCAAACTATCAGTGGTTTCACATGTGGTTTCAAATCTCCTCTTCAACCCATCCCGATACATCAAAGAATCCGTAGCGTTTGTCAGTGGTTTCAGACGTCGTTTCAAAGGTGTACTTGAACGCATCCCAGGTACATCGAACTACCAGTTTAAGAGGTCTGTATTCCATGGATACTGATGCCCACATGTGAAACTATACGTCGTTTCAGATGTGTTGTCAGAGCTGTACCGTAGCCTATTTAAGCTTTATCAAACTATCAGTGGTTTCACATGTGGTTTCAAATCTCCTCTTCAACCCATCCCGATACATCAAAGAATCAGTCGACTTTCATTGAAACATGCACGACGAACCGTTGAAAATGTCTTTCCTGTTTCTGGTATCGGATACATAGTCCTCCTTTTTTACAAAATTCGGCGCAAACATTTTCGGGCGACAACTAAAGTTTAAACTCAATTTTCACTCCTCACCTGACATTTAGAACATTCAGAAATGTTGGTAGGAAAGTCAAGTACTCTGATTGAAGTTATCAAAATACAGAGCTCACTGCAGCAACATATAATACAGATAAAGGCACCACAACTTTAAGCTTGACTTACTGTGTCGTTTCGATTTTTGCCCGCCTTTGAAGCTCATCCCAAAATATTTAACTTTGCGCTCGGCGCTTGCCTTCAGCCGATTGTAACATTGACCGTGTACGTATCGAAAGAAAGCGTAGTAATCACGTGTTGATCGCGCCCGAGCCATAATGTAGAAAATGATGTGCCGACACACACCATCGGCTGTAATTGTGGAGCCTATTATCATTTATGATGTGAAAGCCGTGTTTCACGTATTATTTATCAGAGTGACACCGACTCACGCCCAATTACGGTCTTCTCTATCGATTACAAATCTTTGACATGCATACACGGACATTGAATTGACGAAGAATGGAAATTTTCTTTCGCATCCCAACTTGAACATTACGGAAATGTGTTTCATAAAACGCCACTGATCTCATTTCTACGAATTACAAAGTCAAGTGGAGGGTTTGCAAACACTGTGTGCAAAGTGTAATTCTTCTTGTCGGTCACTTAACCGAAAAAATCATAAGAAATTGCTCATTGAAACGGCTGACTTTGCTACGTCCTGCAACGTGTAACCGAACTCAACCTCTAACAGCGAATTCCCGACAATGTCCACCATAATCGGAGTTACCGAATTCACAATGCACATGGAAACGTCCCAAGATATGAGAATAGCGTTCGGTGATGTGGCCGTACTTGACAGTCTGATCATCGTTGTCAACGGGCTGAATAAGTGGTGTGTAAATTGAAACGGCCTGATATTTACGAAAGGTTCGCGATTGAAGAATGTCATACTGAGTCCGCTGTAAACGTCGCCGAAAAGCTCGGTGTGTCAAACTTTACTCTAAGGTCGGCGTAACCTTGAAACATTACAACGTGAACAAACTTCATTTCTCAATAATTTGCCCCCATTAGGCTGCCTTCACAATGCATGCGCGTTGGCGCATTTGCATGTTTGCCCATGTGCGTCACATTTTTTCACCCGCGTTGGTGATCACAATACAACATTCATGCCCAAAACCCACACACGCAAACGCGCATGCGCAGAGGCGCAAATATGCAAACGCGTAGTGCGCGTCTGTGTTCACAATGGACATGCGTGTTTGCGCATCAGATTAGAAGAGCGTGTGCATCAAACTTGGAACAGTTCTTTTTCTTTATTTTCATATTCATACCGGCCTGGCATGCGTCTGGCGGGATATTGAGTTCATCATCTGTTGATCAGTATTCACTTTTGCTGTCTCATAATGTAATTTTTAAAAGGAAAACTCGACATTGCGGAATATTTTTTGGCAACGATTGATAGAAAATGCATAAAATTACTATCAAACAGAACAAAAGTTGAACCCTCCACCCGATTTCATTGAAGTTGTTCAAAACAAAGCATACCAACAAGAAACAAACACAACAAGTCGTGAAAAATACAATTTTCGACATTTTGTTTCCTGTGAAAGAACAACTTTTGAAATGAAACATAAATAATGGCTGAGTCATAAAACAACAAACGTAAAAGAATCGTAACGCGTGCCTATATCGTTTTTAAAACATAATTTGTTGAAATAATAATGTTTTTTTGCTTCACGGACCTCGGGCAAGCCAAACGCGCACGCAAAATTAGAACCAATTCTAATTGTATTTTTCCGTGTTTGCGGGTCAAAAACGTGCAGACGCGCAAACACGCAAACGCATTGTGAACACAAATGCGGGAGCGCCTTTGCGCATGCGCACCAGCTCGGTGCGCAAATGCGCAAATGGATTGTGAACACAAATGCGTGTCAGTTTCGTAGGCAAATACACAAAGGCGTAAACGCACATGCATTGTGAAGGGAGCCTTTGCATCTCGGCGTCAGTTTTGAGGCAAACACTGCATCAACTCTCTATTTTCCAGTGTGATACCATGATGAAACTACGTTTTTCCTCCGCGAGAAGAAGCCCAATACTCAACACTGTTGTTCTCGTTAAAATCCAACGACCTAGTTCTGCCTAAAACGCCTGTTTTGAACTTCTAATCGATTAACGCTTCCGGAAGTCAATATGAGTTCCACTGCGCACTGGCAATATTCTATGTACACACAGTGATGTTACACCTGTAATACATATGTAATCGACGTGCAGCAGATAAACATAATGCGCTGGTTATGCCTAGCGGATAATTCCAAATCAAACATGGTCTCTCTCGCCATCAGGCGATTGATGGGACCTGGTTTTTTTTGACATGATGTTGTTTTTCACGACAACATCATTACAAACGTACGTGACAGCCGGATAAAAAGAATCCAAAAAGAGAAAATTAAAAAACACTATTCTCCCTGTCAAAATCTGTGGACCCAGTTTTCCCTAAAACGCCTTTTAAACTTGTCATCGATTAATGCTTCTCGAAGTCAATATGAGTTCCACTGCGCACTGGGAACATTGTATGTATAGCCCAACCACGAACTCATGAGACCAACTTTTTTTTTAAATCGGCTTGTGCGGATACAACAATGTTCCCGTTCCACGTATTTCGGAAATGAAACAAAGAGAAACACACATCTCTTTTAGAAACACACTCCCGACTCCGTCCGTAAATTCCCTTTTGACTCCCAAAATATTTGTGTGCTGAACATCGCTCCTATTCGCGTAAGCACGCAACAAATTGAGGTCAGCCAGTTGGAACTTGTCACCATCTCCTCAGCCAATCTCTTCCTTTTGTTTGCGAAAACACGTGTATGTGGAGCATTTTGGAATCCGGCCAAGCAAATTTTAAAAAAAAAATTCGTTCATGAGCCGGTGGTTGGACTGTACACAGAGTGATGTTACACCTGTAATACACATGTATTCCACGTGCAGCACATAAATATAATGCGCTGGTTATGCCTAGCCGATAATTGCAAATCAAACATGGTTTCTGTCGCCATCACGCGATTGATGGGACCTGTTTTTTTGACATGATGTTGTTTTCCACCACAACATCACTACAGACGCACGTGATAACCATATAAAGACAATGCAAAAACAGAAAATTAAAAACACTGTTGTTCTCGTTAAAATCTAACGACCTAGTTCTGCCTAAAACGTGTGTTTTGAACTTGTGATCGATTAACGCTTCCGGAAGTCAATATGAGTTCCAGTGCGCACTGGCAATATTCTATGTACATAGACTGATGTTACACCTGTAATACATATGTAATCCACGTGCACCAGATCAATATAATGCGCTGGTTATGCGTGGCGGATAATTCGAAATGAAACATGGTTTCTCTCGCCATCACGCGATTGATGGGACCTTTTTTTTTACTTGATGTTGTTTTCCACCAGAACATCAGTACAGACGCACGTGATAACCGGATAAAGACAATACAAAAACAGAAAGTTAAAAACACTCTTGTTATCGTTAAAATCTAACGACCTAGTTCTGTTTAAAACGCCTATTTTGAACTTGTGATCGATTAACGCTTCCGGAAATCAATATGAGTTCCACTGCGCACTGGCAATATTCTATGCACATAGACTGATGTTACAGCTATAATACATATGTAATACACATGCAGCACATAAATATAATGCGCTGGTTATGCCTAGCGGATAATTCCAAATCAAACATGGTCTCTCTCGTCATCGCACGATTGATGGGACCTATTTTTTGACATGATGTTGTTTCCACCAACATCATTACAAACGCACGTGACAGCCGGATAAAGAGAATCCAAGAAGATAAAAATAAGAATTTTGAACAGAAAGCTATCAAACTGAAACAAAAAAATGAAACTGACGTCAACGAGTTGAGCGTGATACACAAGTTCACCACGCCGTTCAGAGCGAATCTGTTTCATGCGCCAGCGACTCTCAACCCGTCTGGCGTTGGCCACTTGCTCGTTCCATCGAACCATTTTTATTCCACGCGGCGGAATGACGAGATCATCGACTGAATTGAAAAATATTTCGCGCGTGGAGCACATCAATATAACATCCAAACCGTGATACGGTGAAATCAGCGCATACAAGAGCGGTACTCATTTTTTTGCCAAACGTATGAGAAACACATTGTAACAAACATATGTTATGTTCTTCACCAACCGGGGAGTCCCATGAAGTTCAAACACTCATTGACGGTTGCCGTATCTCGGCATGAACCAGCAACCAGTGAGGTCGCATCATAAAGTCGGCGTTTGGAAGCCGGTGTCAGCTCCCATTGACCTAATATTGAGAACGGCTGGCCTGACATTATAAATTATCAAAGTATGAATGACTACCAGCAGATTCACACGCACCTCTGTCCATAGTCACAGCCTGTTGAAGATAGCGGTGGCACTGCATCAAGTAACTGGTGATTTGATACATCATTTCGCCGACACCCCTACTCGGTCCGATCATTTTCTTCATTCTGAAATTCATACCAAACTCTGTCCGTCGTTACGTGGAGCCGTTCAAAGCGTGATTGAACATGTATGTTATCATGACTTACTGAGCATTCAACGATTCCACAAACTGAGTCATGGCCAATGGCGCTAGTTGACGCCCTTGTCGCAAATCCGTATCCACCATTTCAGCGGTATAGTGTTGCATGAGACGTGATTCAACGCAGCTGAAAGGTCAAGTGTCTGGGTTTATGTGACCACAGAGATGACCGTTCATCTGGCGCTGAGATGAACGTGTTTGTAAATGCTCCCTTATATGCCAGTAAGGCATTCAATTTTTACAGCACACAAATGTCGCCCTGATTAAAATAACTACTCCCCTGAGTCCTAGCTAACACCGTCTGACATATCAATAGCCTTTCAGTTTTTCTTCTTTGAACACACCAGGTAACCACCTCACATTTCAGATCTCTCCAAATAACTATTGCAAAACTTCATGCAACATACAGTAATGCTTTTCCCCACCCGACTAACGACTGGAAATAAATCAAAAATCGCGGGCACTGTGACTCGATGAGAATCTTGAATTCGTCAATCTTTGCCTGCATTTCGTCACGTGGAGTCCCGATGAGACCAGGCGCCCAAACCAGTTCGCCACCGGGTTCATCTATTAAGTTCACTCAGAAATCACACTGACAATTTTTTCTTTTTCATCGGAAACACTCCACCACACACAGTGGAGAAATAGAAAACGACGGTCATGCACCTTTCCTTCACAAAGTAGCTACAGATATACAACAGGAAACGATTTAATTTTAAATCACGAACCAACCGAACAGCCTGCCGAAGATGAACGTGTGTATGGCGTCGCGCAACTCCTTCGGTGCACCCCGTAGATTGTCCTCTATGTTTTGCCTGAAAACGCATCATTATCGAATGATGGTATTGCAATGTGCTCACTTCCCTTGATTCCTTACTAAGTAAAATCGAATCGTCACGATGCATTAATGTACACACTCTTGACTAAGAGATCAAACATGCAGTAGTACATTGTGGGTACCACATCACTATAAAACACCATCCCCCCGCATTCCTGTACGCATTCGGGGACAATATAGCGCCCCGAACACGTAATTTTGGAAAAAATGTCCCGTCCACAGAACAAAGAATTATTTTTTTTGCCTCGAAAAACGCCATTTTTGAACATTTCAGCCCATTTTGGGCAACTTTTTTATTAAAAAAAGCGAAATCTGAATTTCAAAATTTTTTTTTTGAAAATATTTTTTAATTAACCACTTTTTTTTGAAACAACCCTGATCGATAGTATTAGAACGCCCACCTACAGACGGATACCTTACTCACCGAAAATGAAGTACACATTCCCGCAAGACCGGCGCATTGAATAACTGTACGCTTTGAATGGCGTTTTGGAGCGCCCCCTCACAGTCAGTCACGCACACTTCGAACCGTCTCACATGAGGACGCTGACCCACAACCGGATAGTTATCTGCGTTACACCAGTAGAAATGAGTAATTTTCCAGTTTTTGCTGAATCGTGATATGACATCACTTAAAGGTGCTGGTCAACAACGCTTCGACCGCGCTTGTTCTTAGGGGGTAGTATATATAAACAAACTTTCGACATGCTGTTACTCGACCGTAATCTGGTGAGCCAATTGGTTGTTTCCTAATGTTTCACGGCCACGTTGAAGTTTGCCCCTCGTGAAAAAATCGAAAAAATTTGAAACGCTGCTGTGACACGAATACGGTGTTTCAAACTTTGACACTAGAGTGACAGCATCCTCCAACAGTGTGCCGAAAAGCGCAATGCACAATAGCTGTTGAAAAGTCCGCATTGTTGAATAGAAAAATAAAAGGTTTCAAAAACTTGCCATTTTTTGCTAAGATTTTCTACTCGTATATTTTTAATCATCTATGCTGACTGAAATAAGTTGTCAATAACAAATAAAAAATCCGCTAATTATGAACATTCTTTGTTTGTGCTTCCCAGTTTTCAAAACCCTAGACAGCTCACACAATGTTTACCACAACATGTGCAAAGCAGCCATTCCACAGCGCACACACAACGACAACACACAGCCGGCACAGCGACAACACAGCGATGTTTCAGCTGCCACGCTTTGTTGTGTGTGTGCGCTGTGGAATGGCTGTCTTGCACATGTTGTGGTAAACATTGTGTGAGCTGTGTAAGGTTTTGAAAACTGAGGAGCACAAACAAAAAACTTGATAATTAGAGGATTTTTATTTGTAATTGACAACTTATTTCACACACCACAGATGCTTAAAATTATACCAGTAGAAAATCCTAAAAATTATACGAGTAGAAAATGCTAACAAAAAAACGCCTAGTTTTTTAAACCTTTTATTTTTTTATTCAACGATGCTAGCGTTTCAACAGGTATTGTGCATTGCGGCTTTCGGCACATTGTTGGAGCTTGCTGTTACTCTAGTGTCAAACTTTGAAAGAGTCCATTCGTGTCACAGCACCGTTTCAAATTTTTTCGATTTTTTCATGAGGGGCAAACTTCAACGTGGCCCTGAAACATCAGGAAACAACCAATCGGCTCACCAGATTAGGGTCGAGTAACACGATGTCCAAACTTTGTTTATATATACTACGCCCAAGATCAAAGGCGGTCGAATGGTTGCTGACAACCAGCTTTAAAATGAAGAAACCACTTCCCCATAGAAATAGGACTCACTTCCAGAGTTCCTTCTACTCCGACCTACCCGTTCCATTCACGAGCGAAACCTATTACGACCTCAAATCCCTGACTCACTAACTCGCGAACTGGGCCAGCTATCAAGCCTAATGTATACCTGATCACAATACACAAACACGAAGCCACATCTCCAGCGCCCAGACTTGCGACACACTCTCATTGTCTTTTTTGTCAATGTATTCACGGCATATTCACTCTTCGAATAGTATCACGGATCAACGAAGACAAACAAACCAATGTAGTATTCTTGTATCCTTTGAAGCGCCCATTGATATCCGTTTTGATCCTTGCTGAAATTCATTTGAAAAAATATATCAACCCCACCGTTAACCAGCAGCAACGTTCGAAAGAAATAAGTACGGTTCCTAAAGTAAGTGGGAGTAACCACACGTTTTCAGCATCGCGCAGGCAATTGGAATGTAGCACTCGCGATCTTGATCACTACATGTGTTCGGGTGTCGGGTGAATGAGAGGCGTCTTTCGAATCCATACACACGTACCGTAACCGTCAGCGTGTAGTGTTCAGCAATCTGAAGAAGAATAAATTTACCAACATCAACGCCATTGGTCATAAATATACCGCCTAACATGGCCACCGACAGAACTGACCATAGAGGACATGTGACATCTTCAATTCTCCTGTGCGCACCAGAAAAGGCTACCCAGCACTGTGCCCAATATACACCGACTCACCTAAACAAACCAAATGGGCACACCATTTCTCAATCACCAGAAGTAGTTAAAGACAATGACGATCACTGGTTCGCGTTGTAGTGCGTACATTCAAATATATCAGCTGACTAATCAAAATGTAATTAACGCAAAATTTACACACTACTGTGACGGGGTAGCGGTCACTGAAAACAGCACACGACTGCTATTGCATCTAAACAAATAACAAAGCAAAACTATGAAAACGAACATCAAATGTTACGTCAATTTGGACCGTTGATGGCGACGTATCACGGTCGCATCGAGGCACCTTGGGACGTTCAAGCGCCAAACGCAAAATGTAGACACTCGTGGGAACAACCATCAGGTAGCGACCATTTATTCTGTCTGATGCGACTGAAATTTCATTCAACTACACCATAGTTCAAACCGAACCACAAAAAGCAGCAAGAGACCAAGCATGTACCACTTTCAAAATTCATGCCGTTGTCTTTTTCAAACAAACGTCCCCTTTTCAATATTCGGTAACTAACCAACGAAATAGTCGTCTCGAAGAATTCGTGCTTGTATGGTCTTGTCCTGCCGACGAGTGGCACGAAACAGCGGCGTTTCAACACCCTCTGTAGACATTGAAATCTGAAAAAAATTTGGAACCCAAATGCATCCTCTATTCCTCCAATAAGAACGATAAGTAGATTATGAACTGAGTGATTAAATAATAAGATGATCATGATAATTTGTTACGTTATGAGCCTTCCGTTCAACAAACAAAAGCCGAAACGACCGACCGTGTTGTCGGCCATGTTATATCGCGTATGGCGAGAACTTCCCATCTGAACCCGGTTTATGGTATCCTCAATAGCCTGGCGTCTGTCCAGTCCCAACCGCACTGGTATGTCCTTGTTTGCAAGCGTGCGCAGCATACGACCCTCATTGAAGTTTATCACGCAGTTGGAGATCGGTGCATAGGAGGTCACACCAATACGACGACTGAAATCGTGTCGTTGAAACGTATGACCTCACGTAAAAATAGTACACCATGCCCTCATAAGTTCGCGTACTAATCGTTTCACACAGAGACGTAATCGCTCGATTCCAACCAACCGATTCGCTTGTCGAATAAGCGCGTCTGAATCAGGAGAACAATACACACGACTACCCCAGACAGCGCCATGAATGGGTCGAGGTCGATCCAGCCACACGTACTGTGTTATGGAAAAATCAAATCGGCGTTGCGACACGTCATCCCATGCACCTGTATTCATCGACGACTGGAGATTTTCACAGGAGATGATTCGCACAATTAGACGTACGAAATCCGGACAGACTGTCATCGAATCTGCACGTATTTGTACCTAAAATGAATCAATGTTGTATACGACGAAAATAGCAGAGCTGAAAAGTAACTCCGCCGCAACTGTCACCCGCTACCGTAGTCTCCCGCGCCTCGTAACGTGAATATAAAATACATATGTATAACATCTCTCAGAAACCCACCAAGTGCGAAAAACGCGACACCAGTCCCTTGTTGCGTATTTCGCTGCTTATAACGCCCGCAATGTCGTCACGAATACGCCTCCCAAACCCACGACCAATGTTTCCTGTTGCTCGCTTCGCCATTTTCGTTATGGCTGTGTGAATCCCATGAAACAGAGAGAAAACAGTGCACATCAGCCCAATCGTAATTTTATCAAGAACGGAATCTCCAAACTAAAATACTCTCGTCTGAGATAGAAACATGAAATGCTCCTCCCTTTAACGGCAAATAACACCGAACGACCTACACCGCTCATGGCCATATGTATAAATTATATGTACACCATCTCACCTCTAATGATAAACACTGGCCCACCTCGGAATGGACAAATTGCCCAATCCCCAGCATGTCTGACAACTGCCCATCGGCACAATTTTGTCAAAAGTACCTATGACCACAATTTGATTCACTCAAAATGTCCATCGGCAAAGCCAATCGCCCAACAGCGATATCGGCACGTTGATCACGTGCTGATAGTGAATTTGAGGTGGTCCTTAATTCAAAAAAACTTTGACGCCGTCAATAAAAAAAACGCTGCCCATGTACACTTTTGACGACTTTTCAGGTACCGATGCGCACTTTTTTCACATGCAACTATGCGAAATGCGCTTTCCAAACGCAAGAAGAGCAAAAAAAATCTAAAAATTTTCCCGTTGCCCTCGTTTCTTCACTCTTCGTTCTGAGTGAATGTTCCGGATAAACTATCTAAGTAAGCAAAGACTTCCCACTCCACCACAATATATGACAGTATGCATTACAATCATGTTCATTACTAAATGCTCATGTACTTTGGTTCCAAAACACCGAGACCTAAAACTCCATCTGCGCACCATCAAACGCACTAAGTCCGCATTCACAATGCAAGCGGATTACCCGATTAGCGGACGAGATGCGCAGACCCGCTAATCCGCTTTTTCAATTTCCATTGTCAATGCAAAAGCGTGCGCGAAAAGCCCGCCCGCTAATCCGCAAGCAGCTAATCCGCTAATTCGCTAACCCACTAATCCCCTGCATTGTGAATGCGGCCTAAGAGACTGGTGTGCTGGACACAGTATCTACCTGACGCGCTAATCCGCTTTTTCAATTCCCATTCTGAATGCAAAAGCGTGTGCGAAAAGCGGGCGCGCTAATCCGCAACCGGCTAATCCGCTAATTGGCTAACCCGCTGCATTGTGAATGCGGCCTAAGAGAGCGGTGTACTGAACACAGTGTCTATGGACGAACGCCAATGTACATGTGTGCCTATATGAACTGTCGTTTCGGTCTGCATGGACACCAGTTCTCTTCACAGACAAAGCGAACACCGTGTCTTACGTGCACAAGCTTCCGGATTACTTATCCTACTCCCTTGGACTGAGTGATGTACACAGTACATACACATCTAAAGTGACGATTTGAACGCAATGGGACCCTCGTTCGCTCCAGAAACGAACCAAACACCCTTTTCAGTGTACCAACTTTTGTAGATTGCTCGTCCGGTTCTATTTGCTTCTGTGACGTACATGCATACGTACCTATGTGCATGCATAAAGTGCCGTTCCACCTCTATTTCACTTGATGATGTACCAATATAGACCACATACCCATCTAAAGTGGCGATTCGGACCGTTTCCGGCACCACAGATCTCCGACTAAGTTTGTGGGTAGGGGCCCCCGAAAACCGAGCGCCGCGCGGGACACTAGCGCTGCGGGTCACCTTTCTATAACACACGGGCATATGCCCCCGCCCCAGCGTCGACGGCTCTCTCACACCCATCCGCAATACACACGGGGCGCACGCGGCTGGTCCCGGCACAGGGAAAACTCCAATGTCTAGGTCTGGAAAGGTGTGTCCCAGGCACACGGGTAGGCACGCTGCTAAAACTGCCTAGAAGGACCTAGACATTGAGTGCCTGCTGCGCATGTGCCTAGATGGACCTAGACATTGTGCTGATCCTGCGCCAATGCCTAGATGGACCTAGATTTTGCGCAAGCAGCCTGCAAATGCCTAGATGGACCTAGACATTGAGCCCGCGCTGACCAATGCCTAGACGCACCTAGATTTTGGGCACGTAGTAAACGATTGGGCTCTGCCACAGTTCGCGCACAATGGCCTAGTAAAGGGTTGAGTACTGGGGACCCGCACACGGTCGGGGGGGGGATAAGCCCGCGTGTTATAGAAAGATCACCCGCACTATACGCCTGCCACCCCGGGCACTCCGTTTTCGCGGTCCCCTACCCCCGAAACTCACTCGGAGATCTGTACTTCCCTGCGGAAACGAACCAAACACCTTTTTAGATACACGAGCTTCTTGTCTATTTGTACGCCTCTCTTTGCTTCCCTCGTGTATACACGTAGCTATGTGCATATCTAAACTACCGTTTTGATCTCGATGGACGCCAGTTCTGGTCAGAGACAATACAAACACCACGTTTTAGGTTCACGAGCTCGTGGATTGGTTATGCGCCTCTGCTTGGCTTCCTCACACACATATATAGTGTATACAGTACATATCTTAACACGCGATTTGGACTGTATGAGACACTAGTTGGCTCAACAAGCGAACCGAACACCTTTTTCGGTGCACAAGCTTACTGCTTCTTTGTGCGCCTCTATTTGGTTTCCTGATGTATGTATGTACCTAGCCACGCATGTACATACCTTAAGCGCCGCTTTGGTCTCCAACGGCACTAGTACTACTCTTGGAAGACAAACGGAACGCCTTCTTAGGTGCACAAGCTTCTGGATTGCATATGCTGCTCTGCTTCACTTGGTGATCTAGATAAACCGTACATGCATACCTGAACTAGCGATTTCCACTGTATCGAACACTAGTTCACGCCAGAAACGTACCTAACTGCTCTTTGGCTGCAGGAGCTTCTTGTTTCCTTATGCGACTCGGCTTGGTTCTGTGATGTACATATGTACATACATCGCTGTACGTATCCATGTACATACATAAAGTGCCGCGTGCAGCTGTGCTTCGCTTGCTTATACACATACAGTATACAGTGCATACATACCTTAACTGGCGATTTGAACTGTATGGGACACTACTTCGCTCCAGTAACGAACGGAAGAACTTTTTCAATGCACGAGCTTGTTGCTTGTTTGTGCACATCTGTTTCATTTAGTCATGTAGGTTTACTGATGTACATACCTAGGTATGTACCCATGTGCATACGTAAAGCGCCGTTTTCGTCTTCAAGGCCAATACTATTCTTCGGAGACAAACCGTACAGCTTCCTACGTGCATCAGTTTCTGAATTAGTTATACCTGTTCCCAGACAGAATTAACAATAGTTAGGCCCCAGCAGATGTAACCCCTGGCACAAGACCAACCGATATTTTCAATGAATCAACCCAGGTTGTAACCAATCCACTGTTACCAACGAACTTGATCAGATATGCACCCTTCCGTAGGTATTGCCACGAGCACCCGTCTATCTGATTCGATGCCGCGAATTCGTAGTTGGGAATACCACTGTAACAGAAACGCATGTAGACTGTACTGATTTACGCATCAAAAGGCCCACATCCGATATCCAGTGCGAACCGTACCGCAAATCAATGAAAGATGTGGAACATTTGTGTTGATGTAAAATTGTGTCGATTGGGCAGATCGAATAAACGCTGGGTGTGTGCTCAGCGTTGATACATGCAGCGACCATAGTCCACACATTCATACCAGTGTGATACAAAATGTTGTTTGGATTCGACTTCGTGCACAACTGCCGGTCATCGGAGTCAAACCAATCGGCCAACGAAACACTGCAAGAGCCACCAATAGATACGAATCCTTTGTTAGATTTCAAATGTGAAACACCGACACTACTTCCCGCAATCACTACCAGCAATCAATTTCAACAACATCAAACTCACCAACCTTTCGAACTTGCACTTTCTTAGCTCGCTGAACCACGCACATACTTCGCGCCTCGCTTCATTCTGAGAGACTTTACACCGATTGATTGAGAGTATTTCGTGGTGCATCTGCATACTAATGTATATTTTTTGAAATCGAAATTCCGCTCCCCCGTCCTCAGAAAAGTTCCCGTTCCTGAGCCACAATCACACTTTCTTCATCCCGACCTGTCAAACAGCCTCCATGAACCCAAATGTGCACACGTTTATTTAGTATTAAAAGGGATTAATTTTCATTTTTAAGTTCGTTTGTATACCGTACGTCGACACTTCTGTTGTTGCCCCACCCGTCTCCCAGACTAATCACCAAATTCCGCCCTAACGTGAATTCAAAACCGCACCATGATTTAGCTATTCAATTGGAACAAAGTCACCAATCTCGTCTTTAAAACAACCCCCCCTTTTTTTCAAAAAAAACTCATTTCCGATCCAATCAGAAACTGTAGAGAATGACCGTCGTCTTTCAGACATGCGCTAACCTCTTTCGTCATTGCCGTCGCTCGCGCAACAATGTCTGACTGAAGTGCCGTAACAAGCGTGTCCACCGCTGGATCAACGAGCCCGTAAACGGTTGTCGGCTCCCGACATATTGATTCGCAATCAGTACCTCAAAACACTACATTAGGACAACATCCGGTCTACCATATCTCCACATTCCGCGATATATCTATATATCACGAACGGCAAGTTTTACACCTCTCACCAGGGAACAAGGATGCTCATCCCCACCGTACAAAGTCATTAACATCTACTGGAACCCGGTCTTCTGACCAAACAACGGCCATGTTACTTAAAAAAACGTTTTTTGACCAAATTTCCAAAAAATTAGACCACCAGGAACGGACATTAATGCACTGGTCTGCCTTACACGAGGAAGTTAATCTATGAAAATTACCCTCCTCCTCCACCACAGAGAAGTTCAGCGCTCAAATGCAGCCAACGTCACATCTGGTGAATGGCTAGCGGGTACCATCCAACCTCCACTCGCGTATTCACCCATGAGGAACCACGTGAAACTGACAATCACCCCTAACCATCAGACTCTGCAGCTCCATCGCGTTCAATGGCCATCAGCTCAGGTGCCTCACTCAGCTCACTCATATCGTCACGCTGGAAATCATCATTAACCTCCGCTGATAAAACCGGGGCCTGATCAATTTCTGGTGAATCGGTTGATTGATGTGGCCTACTTTCATTTGATTGATCCGACTCTTGCTGCACCGTCTGGCTATTTGCAGCCACAGCCGTGTCCACGTCCCAAACAGATCTGTCCTCATCTCCTGTGGAATAGATTCGCCATTTTTTTAGGCTGTCATTGCGCACTATAACATCTGTATCAAAACCAACCCCATGCATCATAAACAGATGACACCTCGTCCACACCCCATCGCCGTCCATACAGCCTGTCCATTTCCTGTCTAGCCGCGGTGTCATCCTCACTTGCGCCGTCTAACGTCTGAATTTTGTGGAACAAAATAGCGCAAATACCAACACAAGCCGCTCACATCCTCCATCTCAGTAATCTAATCCAAATTCCCTCCTAACTCCTGCCATATCCCTCTGCTCCGTAAGTGTTCCGCCGTTTGTCTCTAACAGTGCAATTAACACAAAATCTATGGAAACAACATTGCACCGTTGCGACAAACCTAATATTTCGTTCAAGCATTTCCAACATAACGATAAAAGAAATAAACATGTTTAAGTATTCTCCATCAGTACCACTCTGAACCAACCGCGAAGCTCTCATCACATTCGTCCCCATCGCCTGATTCGTAGTCCGCGACCAACGCCGTTCCACCGATTGATAACACGGCGGCTGCAGTCTCCCCTTCCGACCAACTGTCATTCACCGGCGACCAAGACATACCACATGAAACAAAGCAATAAATAACGAACAAAAATATTCCTTTCCACGGTATAGTGACTTTCATCACAATCAGATAATCGACACCTGATGAACACAACATGTTAGCCCACGGATCACCGATAATATATGTTTACGACACCATTGAAAAAAAGCAAAGAATAATAGAAAATGAAACAGTATCTTCTAGAGAAATCGGTACGCAAGAATTACGAAAAAGCATTAGGCTGGTTTCACAATAAATCCGGCTTCCGGTTTGCGGTTTCCGGTTTCCTGTTTGCGGTTAATAAATACGGTTGCAAATGAGAAATTCGATTTGCGGTTTGCGGTTTGCCGAATCCGGTATGCGGTTTCCGGTTTGCGGCGGCATTTTGCGGTTTGTATTTCTAATGCCGTTTCGGTTGTTATTTCCAGTTTGCGGTTCATTTTTCCGGTTTCTGGTTGATATTTGCGGTTTGCTCAACTAGTACTGAGACATGATGTTTCTTGCTGTTTGGATTAATTAATTAATCACAGTTTCGTTGCAATTTACGTTTCGGCGCATTTACACTTCTAATGGTATACTTTTGTTGCATTGATATTTCTCGCCTTTTACTACATTGATTTCTATCATTGGTTTTGTTGCATTGATATTTCTTCTGAAAATATTGGCATTTTACGAGCGCTAAACTGTCTTCCCTCGTTATTTTTGCTGATGCTTTGACATTTTTCAAAAATTGTCTGTCCATTCCATAGACTTGTGAACAGAGCAGCCCTGGTGGCAAAAAAACAGACCAGTTACACTAAAAACCGCAAACAATTACAAATCAGCTCTAATCGAACTGTCCAACGTTCTGTTCACTAGGGTCGATGTCAAAGTTCGTGAGCCATGTTTACTAGCCATCAAGGGTGTTACCGTTCGTTTTCCGGTGATGTTTTGTCGCAGTTCAAAAATTATCGCTTGTTCATTTCATAGTTTTGCAAAACATAGGAGCCCTGGTCGCAAAGAACCACTCGCCATGCTGGAAACCGCAAAAAAATAGGAATTTGCTCTAATCGAACTTTTCCGGTTTGCGGTTGATAAAATAACCGCAAACCGGAAACCGCATTTATTGTGAAACACACGTTCACAATGGTGCGGTTTGCGGTTTGCGGCAGAAAGAAACCGCAAACCGGAAACCGGATTTATTGTGAAACACACGTTCACAACGGTGCAGTTTGCAGTTTGCGGTTTGCGGCAGAAAGAAACCGCAAACCGGAAACCGGATTTATTGTGAAACTGAAAAAGTCCGGTTTGCGGAAAAAAACAACCGCAAACCCCAAACCGGATTTATTGTGAAACCAGCCTAACTCAGAAAAGAAAACAACAGAAAGAAGACAAGTAGCACGACACGCATAAACAACAACTCACGTCCATAGATATCTGAAACGCACACACAATCAATCCTCAGACATAATCAAAAATGAGAAAAATACATGCCCTTAGCCTGCATGTAAGCGCCGAAGTCACACTCACGAAGAAATAAATCCTAGATGACCAAACCTGCAAGTACCAGAATATGGTCTGCACTTACATGCTTTAGATCTGGAAATTCATAGGCGCATGCCCACCTACTGTGAAAATAATTCAGGAAAGCAAAGGCACAGAATTAGTATCAGTGAATAAACACGAAAGAGATTGTATACATATTTGCGCATCTCACGCTCGACCCAAATTCCCTACAAAGCAAAACACTAAGAAGCCAAATATGTTTTTCGGCGTTGAAACCCAAACCCAATCACATGTACAACTAGCGATCAGAGACAATACGCCGACCATGTCTATCAGAAATATAAAGAAACCTCATGACCAATCTGTCTAATCATAAACCTGCAAGAATAGCAGAAAACGATACCTTGAAGCACGGTTAGGAAAAAAATTTCTTTAAAAGAATTTCTTTTTTTAAATTTAAAAATTTTTTTTTTAAAAAGTCTCAAATACAGGAAACTTTACCAAATTTGCCTAAAAAAACACGAAAACTCTCCAAAAAATGCAACGTTAATTCACAAGTCACTTTCGTGACTCGGTTTGCATCACTTATGACGGACGTTTACGTCATTTCAATGCCATCCAACAGCCTCTCCTTGTTATCGACGCATGATTGTCGCTCTCTGGTATCACACACAACACTTTATACTCCAATAAGCAAGATTCACTGATTAACCATACAGAATTCAGAATATAAGTTACAGCCGTTTATACTCCAATAAGCAAGATTCACTCATTAACCATACAAAATTCAGAATATAAGTTACAGAAATAGTTGTTGCGTCGGTGAATCACTTGTATATGAACAACTCGGTGGCCTGTGACATGAAAGTACCGTCTGAGTACATGCATACATAAGATCGTTTGAGTTATCTTACATCCCAAAGACATACCCAAGAGTGATTTTGTGAAGAAAATTTGGGGCTCTATAGACTCGCGGCCACCCCCCAGAAACTACCGTAATCCATGTGCTACCGCACCCAAAACTTTTGTCACATAATATACAGATCCATATGAACTTGTAATATTAGTTTTGCTCGTGTCTGTCAACGGAATCGGTCACGGCCGATCGCCATCGATGGTATCGAGGTCAAACTTCAAACAAGTCCGAATGTTATATGTAGCACCTCTATCATGTTCAGAATTTTTCGCTGATTCCAAAAATGTTAAGCTTATTTTAATCTGATCATGGAAGAAAAGGTTATTGGTAATGTCACGTGCATTCTGTGCTTGTTTCAGGGAACTCTCCACAACGCATTTGTGTACCTACTGTACGTGTCCCAAGATGCTGTTTCCCACAGCACCATAACATGGTAAAGGGGTGCCCTGAGGAGAGCCGTTGGGTTCGCATAAGTGGTCCGCAGACCAAGGGTAGTGTGACAACTCAAGGACGGTTGCCAGCGACCAACAGCAGGAAGCGCTCAAACACGGTGGGGTCGCGCTTGCCGGCACGCAGCATGCACTTGCCCTTGAACCCAGCCTCGGCGAGGTACTTGGGTGCCTTTTAAGCCTTTTATGACACCCATGTGTGCCGCGGGTTCTATGTGCCCACAACACCATGTAAGCAACATGCAACACCCACTGCACATGCTGCCTCAAGGTCACTTGCCCCTATGCGCGCTGATTGGCTGCACTGTTGGCTAAAATCCAGCGAGCGTGCAACTGAGATTAAAAATAGACTTGTTACTCTTTCATGCCACGTCAGAATGAAATAAGCTTAGCATTTTTGGAATCACCGAAAAATTCTAAACATGATAGAGGTGCTACATATAACATTCAGACAAGTTTGAAATTTGACCTCAATACCACCGATGGCGATCGGCCGTGACCGATTCCGTTCACCGACACGACCAAAACTAATATTACGAGTTCATATGGCTCTCTATATATCACCTGACAAAAGTTTGGGTAAGGTAGCACATGGATTACGGTAGTTTCTGAGGGGTCGCCCCGAGTCTATAGAGCCCCGAAAATTTATCGACCCGTAACAAAAAATGACAAATAAGAACCATCAAAAAAAGCGATTTTTGAACGTTTTAAAACAATTTGTTCCCCAAAAAAAATTTTGAAAAGAAATTAAAAAAAAATTATCAAAAACTTTTAAAAAAAATAAAAAAAAATTTTTTTGCCCAACCCTGCCTTCAAGTAAAAAAAAGGGACTCCCATCACTACATAAAACATTATTAGTCACTAATCCAATTGACAAGATTACCTTGAACATCATGTTCTCCTCAAATAACTGACGTAACTTAGATCAATGTACGTTTTAAATCATTAGCAAATACTTTTCTGATACAACAAACTTTACCATGTCGCGCTTCGATAGAATGCATTGTGGTGGAATATTTACTAATGGCCATTAAACACCTCCATCAATGTACGTTTTAAGTCATTACCAAATACTTTTCTCATACAACAAAGTTTACCATGTCCGCCTTGGAAAGAATGCATTGTCGTGCAATATTTACTAATGGCTATTAAATACCTCCAAATAGGCCCCCGAAACAGAGTCACATTGATTAAAACTTTTCATGGATTATAAAACCTAAACGAGCACTAGTATCGTCCTTTTGTGCCAGCCAACCAGTCATGCCTCACTCACTCTTTTTTGCCTATTCGGAGATACATCTTCATGATCGACTAACGTGGCACCAAAAGATGGTCTAGCGAGATTGTGAACTCTATTCCTACCTCCCGGCCCATCGGCGTTACATTAATTTGGACAACACAGTGAACATTAAACACCATCATCCATCAATTTTTTTTGAAACATTGCAACAAGCCTAGATAATTCTATCACTGACTTCATTGATCGTCGACGTCATGATCGCCGTTGTGATGTCGATTAAATGCGCGCAAATCAGCAATGGCAGTGCACACATCCGACACTCGTGTCAGTCGACCCTCAATCCAAGGCGGCAGTGACATTGAACCGGCACTGTTGTCCAAATCAGCCACGCGATGATCCAGTATTATGGTGGCGCCTGTTGCCGCAAAAAGCATCTATTAAAATACGCGTTAAGATTTGACCCGTGTACATCATCGTCACAGCATATTGTCTCCAGATGCCATCCTTATTGGTAATCGCAACTGGCCACAATAACACTGTCTAACAGTGATGAATTTCCTCCCTCTTCAGCCATTTTCACCGTACCCAAGGTACCTAGCCCCGACCGCCCGGAACCAAATCACAGAATGAACCGTCCGCTTCTCACCCTGTAGACCATGTGCAGCGAAATAAATTGTAAACCGGCCGCTCTCATCACCCACTGATGATGACGTTCTCCATGTAAACTAACCCCAATCGGAGCTGTTGCGAACGGTACGCCCAATCGTTTGTGCAAGACGAGCCAGTCTGAATGTCAATGTCATTCATTATGACAACGCATTTCAATGCACTAATGCTTTCATATATTTCTTAACAAAATTTAGTGCATCTTAGCAACCAAATTTTTTGAAACCCATGTAAAATTTTAAAAGTACCACAGTTCCCTAAAATGTGCTCAACTCCGCATTCTGGCCAAAAAAGCTACTAAATTGGAATTTCAAAACCAGAAGGTACTATTTTTTTTATTTTACTAGCTTATTGCTACCAGTCCATCTTAAAAAAATAAACCCTCCATTCTTCTAACTTGAAAAAAGACTTTCTCCCACGTACATCATAAAGTGTTCGATTACCAAGACAATAATCCCAAGTCACCAACCCTTCACCGTAGTACCACTGATTGCCATCAGGCGGAATATACGAGTCGCCGCGCTCCCTGGCCTCCCGATGCACCCGCCACATGTACAACTTTTTGTTGATGCACTGAAAACTCAGCAATTCAACTGCGCACAATAACTATAATGTCGACGCAGGACACAGTACGCACACCATCTCACAAAGAACAAACTTCCTGTACCCACACCAATCCTTTCGTACTTAAACGGTTCCGGACACAACCGAAGGAACGGCACCAGAGCGCAGTATTACACATCGTTAGAAAGCACTGCGACAGCATATGTCACGCACAAACGTTAAGCTCCTTAGACATTTGCTATCTCTTTGTAGAGCGACTTTTCCTTCCAAGAAACAGTGAATTTTTTCACAAATTGAAACGACCGGTGCAGAAAACCCGAATAAGTTGAAACTCAAGTAACACGTGCATAGGTTTACAACAGCTTCTCGATAATTTATCACGAGAACTTCACTCCGTCTAAGCATTGCTTTACTCCGTAATGGCCCGAGATGTTCCAAAAAAATCGGCCATATTTTTCAAAGACACAAGTTTGTCTCTAAATTTTGAGGCCCCGCTTCGTCTTGCACCAATAAGCACCCAATAGAAAAATACAGCGTTTTCTAAAGTACCAGAAAATAAAGTTTTTAAATTTCGAAATACTTAGATAACGGCGTCACAGCCTGAAAAAGACCTAAAAATTGCCCCTAAACTGCATAGTTGCATTCATTGACGGAAATGTGATCTAAATAAGCAACGTATTCCATTTCATTAGAAAGGAGAAAGTCAGATAAACGCACAGTCCAACAATCTGGACGAGTTTTACGACTTCAAACCTCATGATCCGGTTGCTGAGCACTACCAGCCTGAATAAGATATTTGGCTATAAGTCGTTACTGTTAAAAATTATTGCACATTTGATAGCACCAAAACGATCCAGCTTTAATCTAGCTATCGAATGATATATGACATGACATAATACCACTTACTATGGACAAGAAACGGTCAAAATTTGGAAATCCCACACGGTGACGTCACGATTCATTCCAGAATCGTCAAAAAAGGCAATTTTTTTACCTATGGACAAGAAACGGTCAAAATTTGCAAATCCCACACGGTGACGTCACGGTTCATTCCAGAATCGTCAAAAAACGCAATTTTTTTACCCTCTGCCTTTAAGCCTAACAATTTATTGGGCCTTGTCATATATCGTTCGAATGCTGCTCTCAACATACATTGTTTGGTCCTAATAAGCATTTATAGCTCAATATCGTATCCACCTTAGTATGATTCCGTATGATTGCCCCCAGAGATCTGTAGACCTTGGGGTCTTCGGACCTTGATAGGTTGTTAAACCAGATGTTTCATTTATTGGGCCTTGTCATATATCGTTCGAAAGCTACTCTCAACATACATTGTTTGGTCCTAATAACCATTTATAGCTCAATATCGTATCCACCTCAGTATCATTGAGTATGATTCCCCCAGAGATCTGTAGACCTTGGGGTCTTCGGACCTTGATAGGTTGTTAAACCGGGGTCCCGTTAAACCAGATGTTTCTCTCTTTTTTTTATTTCTAAGCCAATACAATCTGCGGCCTTTATGTGTCATAATTCTCCCGATGAATGTAACCACCTAATTTAGCGGCAATTTAATGGATTTTTAGGCCCGTCACGGAGCTAGCTATGAGTTAAAAAATTTAAAAACCTTATTTTCCGGTACTTTCGACGACGCTCTATTTCCCTATTGCACTCTCATTTCCGCACTCCTAGGCGCGGCCTCAAAATTTAGAGACAAACTTGTGTTCTCGAAAAATAAAAAAAATTTAAAAACCTTATTTTCCGGTACTTTCGACGACGCTCTATTTCCCTATTGCACTCTCATTTCCGCAGTCCTAGGCGTGGCCTCAAAATTTAGAGACAAACTTGTGTTCTCGAAAAATAAAGTCGATTTTTCTGGAACGTTTCCCACCTTCACCGTGTGAAGCAATGCTTTGAGCGACTGAAGTTCTCATGATAAGTCATCGACAAGCTGTTGCAAGCTTATCCATGTGTTTCTTGACCTTCAACTCATTTCGGGTTTCTGCACCGGCCCTTCCAATTTGTCCACTCCGTGACATAGGCTGTCGCAATGCTTTCCAACGGTATCTAACAATATGTCCTGCTACCCTTCGTTCGGTTATGTCGCGAGCCCTTTAAAGTTACACTACAATCGAATGTTGACTGCGTTTATTGAACCATTACTGACCACAACTTTAACGATTCTAACCACCTAAAAAAACAACCACTGCACCGTACACCGGTGCGCACTGTTCTTCATGACCGACCTACCGATCAATAAGAACTCAACGAATTATCCTGATACGCATCTCCAAATCTGGCAGCAGACGATAACCACACTCACGATCCAAGAGGAAAACAAAAGTCTAAGTCTGAAATTACTAACATAAATGGAAATAAGTACCAAATTCAATACACTTACCCAATGTGAAGCGAGATGATGATTGGGTGTGCCAACCGTTATCGACGTGCGACAACAATGACTGGGTGTGTTCAAACCCTCAGCGAATCGACCTGTAGTTTTATGCGTGCGACTTCGCGACCTTGCCAGCGACTATCTACTCAAAATCCCAGTTTCCGACTGCGCAATTTTGCCAGCCGCTCTGCACCCTTCCCAAACTCGCAGTCGTCTGTGTTTTCACGATACATTTCCAAGTTTCCAGCTAGCCATAACCAGTGTTCCAACGGGATTCATTTTTAATCACGGGATCCGCATTGGGATCAAGAAATTGTCCGGACCGCGATCGGGATCCGGATCCCGGTTTTGAAAACCCGGGATCCCGGCATCGGGATCGGGATTGACCAGATAGTCCAAAAGCAATATTTTTTTTAATCATTTTATGGATAAAATGCAAGTTAATGTCACAGACAACCGTGAAACATGTTTATCACACATGGATAAACACCTGGAACAGTGATTAAAACCAATTGAAAATCGATAATAGCTGATGACCGATAAGTTCAAAGATCATAATTGTGGTCAATCATTGGCAAAGCCCTTGACAAAAAGACAAGCATTGCAACATTCTATGGTTTCAAGCACTACCTTTTGTCATCAAACAAATCAGCTGCACCGAAAAAGAGCTGTTCAGTAGGTACGCCCGTAGGCGAACCGCTTAGGTTTTTGAAAGCCAGACGTGCCAGTCGCAGAAACTTTGTCTCATTTGTTGCCCACCATGACAACATTTCTTCGAAACTGAGTCCCTTCGTTTGAAGCAGTTTTGTGTAACCGTTCAGTTCTAGCTCGTTTTGTTCGCGATCGGTAGTGCTTGCGGTTTCATCACGCTTGGAATCAGCGATAGAGCACCTCTTGTGGGCGCGGCCGCGCAAACACGATTGTGCCCCCCGGATCAGAAATAATTCTATGTCCTATGACCGCCCTGCGTTTGCATGGTTGCACTTGCGGGTCGCGGTTTGCGGGTCACTTGAAATATTTATTTAGCTATTACACACAAAAAATGAACTTTGTCTCATTTGTTGCCCACCATGACAACATTTCTTCGAAACTGAGTCCCTTCGTTTGAAGCAGTTTTGTGTAACCGTTCAGTTCTAGCTCGTTTTGTTCGCGATCGGTAATGCTTGCGGTTTCATCACGCTTGGAATCAGCCATAGAGCACCTCTTGTGGGCGCGGCCACGCAAACACGATTGTGCCCCCCGGATCAGAAATAATTCTATGTCCTATGACCGCCCTGCGTTTGCATGGTTGCACTTGCGGGTCGCGGTTTGCGGGTCACTTGAAACATTTATTTAGCTATTACACACAAAAAATGAACCAATCACTGCTATGCTACGGCAGTCTGCGACGTTGGCTGGACGCAGATTGGTTAATTTTTGTGTGTTGGACCCAAACAAATGCTTCAAGTGACCGGTAAACCGGGACCCGCAAGTGCCGCATGCAAACACGAAGCGGGTTTTTTGGACATATAGACCATTTTTTTACCCCGGACCCACGCCCGTCTTTGCATGGCCGCGGCCTTACAACAGCTTCGCGAATTATAATTGCATAATTCTTTTGCTTTTCGCCCTCAAAACTTAATCCCAATACCAGTACTTTTTTTGCGCGTGATCGGGATCGGGATCGGGATTGTCTTTTCCAAAATGCCGGGATCGGGATCGGGATCAGAAAAAGAGCCCGGGATCCCGTGATCGGGATCGGGATCCCGTTCGAACACTGGCCATAACGACATGTTCCATAACGTGACTCCACGCAAGCAACCGTGACCAAATATAATATCGAGCTCTCCGCTGAGACGCATTGCAAATAACAGTTCAACATCTCGACAAACCCTACATAACAAATACCCAAATTATATATCCCGTCATAGAACGAACCCCGCATGTAGCAGAACATCACCGCCGTCTGCCGCTCTCCCAATATCGTTTCAAATTGTCGCAAAAGCTCCGTGGTAGACAGACGTGCGTCGTCACAAACAATTCCCTGTAGTATTCAACAACCTTACATTCACCTTTATATCTTAACTGCCACATAAACATTGACTTCCAAACTGCACCCTCTAATTCTTGAGCGAACCAACCCACCAGCCCAGTGTACCCATTCCCCTGTATATTTGCCAACTACCCATCTACGGCTCCCACAACCCGCAGAAGATCAAACTAACCCATATATTGAATTCAGAAAAAAATACAATGGAAGTGACTAACCACTTTTGACGCCATATCACCCAAAACCCCCGTGTCATGCCAGAATTTGTATGTCACTTTCATCTGCTCAACCGTTGAAAAGAACACAAAGACACCACCTCGGACAGCGTCCAGGAGAGCCGGAATCGTCCGTGCAAGATCTTCCTGCATGCCCAGTTGCTTGATGTTACGCGCGTTTACTGCAAATAGAACGTCTACATTGGCACCTGGCCATGCCCAAAGACACATACACAGCCGCACTCCAATACAACCGGACAGAAAGCGAGAATGGGTCACCCAATATTAAACTCTGTATGCAAAAATTTTCATTCCTCAAGCACACCTCTGATAATTTGTACTCTAAATTACATTCATATGTACATAATACCTAGCTACCACCCGTGCTTGGCACAAATAATGCGTCCCACAAACGATATACAAACGTTTCAGCTCCTTTCCCGTCACTCCACGTGCAACAGCCCGCATCAACATCCTGTCCGGAGAGATGACGTGTTCGTCGATTGACATGTAGGATAGCTGACCGGCATCCAATCTGAGACTGAAACGCAGAGCATCCTCGTCTTCAAGCGTCGCTGACGTCAGCACAACGAAATTTGCAAGCTCGAATGAATCATGGAAGGCCTGAATACAGACAGAATAATACGTTTGCCGGCCGCAGCATAATCATGCAAAATTCATCTGTTCCATGCGGAAACCGTCTTGCAAGAATTACGCGTCTCAACACGCGCCTCGTCTCACATACAGACGATACCTCCATCTATAACTCCTAACCATGGACATAATAATAATACATAGATGTGAAACATGATATGTTCGATATGTTCTAGTAAGTCCGAAAACTTTTCCTACACTTAAAACTTGTGCACCATAAGGAGGACACGTACCAATGAACAGTGATCCCACAAACACTTGACACAAAACAAAGACAACAAACCACATGTGGACTTGTGCAGTCTAAGTACAACGTCACCAAACGCGGAGCACGCTGATTCGATGTAACCAGCCCTTTATCAATCGAGTCCATAACTTTGTCTTCTTCAACCAAAGTAACCCTGCAAACCGTAGGTTCGTTATCAAATGTACTCTGTCTCAAAAATCCCGTTACCATCTCACACTCAATCCCATAAGTCACCCCATATCTCACAAACAATAATGAAACCCCCCTTACAAGCACTGTTCGAACGGATTCATTTTTAATCCCGGGATCGCGATTGGGATCAAGAAATTGTCGGGACCCGGATCGGGATCGGAATACCCGTTTTCAAAACCCGGGATCCCGGGATCGGCATCGGGATTGACCAGATAGTCCAAAAGCAATTGTTTTTTTTATCATTTTATGCATAAGATGCAAGTTAATGTCACAAACAACCATGAAACATGTTTATCACACATGGATAAACACCCGAAACAGTGATTAAACCCGATTGAAAATCGATAATAGCTGATGACCGATAAGTTCAAAGATCATAATTCTGGTCAATCATTGGCAAAGCCCTTGAGAAAAAGACAAGCATTGCAGCATTCTATGGTTTCAAGCAGTACCTTTTGTCATCAAACAAATCAGCTGCACTAGAAAAGAGCTGTTCAATAGGTACGCTCGTAGGGGGAGCGCTTAGGTCTTTGAAAGCTAAACGTGCCAGTCGCAGAAACTTTGTCTCATTTCTTGCACATCATGACAACATTTCTTCGAAACTGAGTCCCTTCGTTTGAAGCAGTTTTGTGTAACCGTTCACTTCTAGCTCGTTTTGTTCGCGATCGGTAGTGCCCGCGGTTTCATCACGCTTGGAATCAGCCGTCGAACACCTCTTGGGGCCGCGGCCACGCAAACACGATTCTGGGCCGCGGGTCAGCAATAATTCTATGTCCCATGACCCCGTTTGCATGGTCGCACTTGCGGGTCGCGATTTGCGGATCACTTGAAACATTTATTTAGCTATCACACATAAAAAATGAACCAATCACCGCTGTGCTACGGCAGTCTGCGACGTTGGCTCAGCGAAACAAACGCTTCAAGTCACCCGTAAACCGCGATCCGCAAGTGCGGCATGCAAACACGGAGCGGTTGTTGGACATATAGAGCATTTTTTTACCCGCGACC
The DNA here is from genome assembly GCA_030248065.1 of Rhynchonema sp. JSB1_4. NCBI lineage: Eukaryota > Metazoa > Nematoda > Chromadorea > Monhysterida > Xyalidae > Rhynchonema > Rhynchonema sp. JSB1_4. Next base: position 24,845 of record JASAMV010007921.1, on the reverse strand, counting down.
CGCGGCCGTCTTTGCATGGCCGCGCCCTTACAACAGCTTGGCGAATTATAATTGCACAATTCTTTTGCTTTTTGGTCTCAAAACTTAATCCCCATGCCGGTACTTTTTTGGGCCGGATCGGGATCGCCAGGATCACGAACTTTTTTTTGACCCGCGACCCGCGCCCGCGTTTCCATGGCCGCGCCCTTACAACAGCTTGGCCAATTATAATTGCATAATTCTTTTACTTTTTGGTCTCAAAACTTAATCCCCATCCTGATACTTTTTTGGGCGGGATCGCGATCGGCATTCTCTTTTTCAAAATGCCGCGATCGGGATCGGAATCGGGATCATAAAAAGGGCCCAGCATCCCGGGATCGGGATCGGGATCCCGTTCGAACACTGCTTACAAGCCAATCCAATCAGCATCAAATTAAATTTCTACAATATATATTGCACCACTGCTCTACATTAAACTGTATACTGCTGACGCTGGTAAATATGACCAACCTGAAAGCGTCTGGCGCGTCAATCATCCGATGTGCAACATCCACAAATTGCCGAAACCAATCAAGAGCCTTCGTTAAATGGGCCGGATGCGACTCATCAATGGTGCGTGCGGCATCTGCAGCGACACCGACTGATTCCAGCCGGTCTTTCAACCGGGCATGCGCCTGGTATGCTGTCAACCCAATACCGGTTCGTTTGTAATCATCAACGGTCGTAACTGCTTCCTGTGTAGTAAAACAACGTACAAAATCAGAATCCACCTAAACACAATTCAACACTCATATATATAACAATATCAACTACAACCACAAAGAATTTGTAATCATATCAACCTGCAATTGAGACAACTGTGAAGTTTCAAACGGCGCAGCTGAATATGGTGCTCCTCTGGGTCGACATTGTTCCAGGAACGCCTCGCCACACATGTACAGCTCGTAGTTTTTGCCTGGATCCCGTTGCACACGCTGTGGCGTTGATCTCAGTTGGGCGTCCATTCCACCGTGTGTTGCAGTACCACTGAGCTGTAATACTCAAATGAACAGTTTTTTTTAACAATTCGTAACTATTCTTAAATGCTACATAGACATTTGCAGCGTATCTGAAGCTCACCTCATTAGCAAAAAAAGTCCTGAGAGAAACAAGCGAATCTTCGCCCAGAATACTTTCTAATCCTAGGTATGTCACGCATAACAAAAACTCACAAACCTCGCTTAGCGGATGCTTGTACACGATTTCCTCCATCCATGGTCCAAAGAACGCGAAAACACGAATGATGGTTTTAAGGGCACAGGAATAAGTTGAAATGTGCGATTTGCTGTCATCCGTCAAATTGAAATCCTTACGACAAAGCGTTTGACCCGCCCATCGTACTGAAACGAACCGTTTTCAATATCTACAAAAAACCCATACCGCCCTGCACCAAAAAGAAATCATCCCACACCGAAAACTCCAACGTGTATCTCCGAAAAGGTGTGACCCAGGCGAATTCTACCCATATCTATAACCATATAAATGCCTTTACAGACCTTTTCGGACTTTTCCACACATTTCCACAGCTCGCGTGCGAAAATCTGCACGACAATCCTACATACATTGATCTAGGCACCCCCTCACCACCCACTCAATGCCCAGCACCCCTTAGACAGTTTTAACACCGTGCCTATCCATCCGCCTGGGGCACACCTTTCCAGACCTAAACATTGGAGTTTTCCATGTCTGCATCGCATACAACATTCTATGTCCCCATTCACTGAAATCACTCATGCAACTCAACTGTAAATATACACGTCAAAAATTTTCCATTTTACTGTACTTAAAAAAATAACCTTCCCCCCTCACCCAAAAGTATAGTCCAGCAACCAGCACATGAGACGACTTTTTTTAAAGCTTGCTTGGCCGCATTCAAAAATGCTCCAGATACGGGCCCCCAGATACACGTGTTTTCGCAAACAAAAGAAAGAAATTAGCTGAGGGAGATGATGACAAGTTCCAGCTGGCTGACCTCAATTTGTTGCGTCCTTACGCGAACAGCAGCGTTGTTCACCACACAAATGTTTTGGGAGTCAAAAGGGAATTTACGCACCGAGTGGAGAGCGTGTTTTTTAAAAATATGTGCGTTTCTCTTTCTTTTCCGAAATACGTGGAACCGGAACATCGTTGGATCCGCACAAGCCAATTTCAATAAAAAGTGGTCTCATGAGTTCGTGGCTGGACTACACGTGTTTTCGCAAACAAAAGAAAGAAATTAGCTGAAGGAGATGATGACAAGTTCCAGCTGGCTGACCTCAATTTGTTGCGTCCTTACGCACGCGAACAGCAGCGTTGTTCACCACACAAATGTTTTGGGAGTCAAAAGGGAATTTACGCACCGAGTGGAGAACGTGTTTTTTAAAAATATGTGCGTTTCTCTTTCTTTTCCGAAATACGTGGAACCGGAACATCGTTGGATCCGCACAAGCCAATTTCAATAAAAAGTGGTCTCATGAGTTCGTGGCTGGACTATACCACGTCATAAATGCATCAATCAATCTAACCGTAATGTTTCAGCGCCGACAAATGTTCTTCAATCTTAACGTTCGTGATTTCGACGTTTTTTACGGTATATTGCGGCGTCAAATGATTGTGTGCCTACAACAGCAAACACAGATTGTTTTTTTTTAAAAAAGACCAAAACTGCACCCATGCCAGTTCAATCAGCACGCTTTTTTAAAAAAAAGACCAAAACTGCACCCATGCCAGTTCAATCAGCACACGAATTAACCATTTCCATCGTTAGAAACTCAACAGCCAACCGTAATCATTCTAACCTCGTCAATTACGATGTTACATCCCTGCAAGCGAATACCGGCCTGTTTCTGCGCCAGTCTGTCTGTAATGATGTTTCCCTTAAAGCTGCTGGTCAACAACCCTTTGACCGAGCTTGATCTAGGGGGTAGAATATATAAACAAAGTTTCGACATCGTGTTACTCGACCCTAAAATGGCGAGCCGCTTGGTTGCTTCCTGATGTTTCACGGCCACACTGAAGTTTGCACCTGGTGAAAAAAACCAAAAAAATTGAAACGCTGCTGTGATACGTCACCAGGTGCAGACTTCAACGTGCCCGTGAAACATCAGAAAGCAACGAATCGGCTGGCCAGATTAGGGTCGAGTAACACGATGTCCAAACTTTGTTTATATATACTACCCTCAAGATCAAGTGCGGTCGAAGGGTTGTTCACCAGCACCTTTAAACGTGCTCACTAAACGCCTCGGGACACAACCGAAGGAAAGACAGCACAGCGCAGTGTTATACATACATGGAAAGCACTCTGACAGCATATGTCATGCACAAACGTTAAGCTCCCTTGAGATTCGCCATTTCTTGGTGCAAGCCACAACTCCTGCTACCCTTCCTTCCGCTAACTCCGGAGCCCTTTAACAATCCTTCGACAGCACTTGATATTGGACCGATAGAAACAAACTTTCGATACCATGATTCTCGGCCCTAATCTCACGTAGGGCTCGCGCGCCAAATCTTTTTGAACGACGCGAAAAGTTCCCGAAATTTCCCCTTTTCTGCAAGCGTTCAGGAATTCTTCCGGAAAATACAAGTTTCGAATTTTGAACCATGCGAAATGTCGCGGAAAATGGCTTTCACAATTTTGAAGGACCGGAAATTGCGCGAAAAGGCCTATTTCCCGCGAGAAATTTCCCGCGCGAAATACGCAAAAACGCGAAATTTCCCACGGGAAATGGCGTTATTTCCCCCAGATTTCCCGCACAAAACAGGAATGTCACTTAAATTTCCCTCTGAAAATAGCAACGCTTTTTTGATCTTTCACAGCTACCTTCAAGTTTACCCATTATTGAAAAAATTAAAAAATTTGAAACACTATTCTGACACCAATAGGCCGTTCCAAACTTTCGGAATAGCTATTATCGATTCCAGTTTCCTTTCACAATCTTAGATGAACTGCAGTGCTCATCACAACGTACTCTGTAGATTCTGATACACAGTCATCACATTGGACACTTTGTTGTCAAGAAGACGCCGATTCAGATAGTACGGACAAAAGCGCTTTCCTTCCGGCAACGCATTCGCTATGGCGACCATCTCAGAGAGTAAGTACCCTGGTATGTACTCCTCCTCTCCTAGCAATCGCTCCAGTTGTTTTCGGACATCCACACTCGGCCCCCAATCACGCTTTGTGTTGTCGAAATACGCGCATCCAGTCTGAAACACAGTGGCAAAAAAACTGCGATACTTATTTCCATCGTAACCTACACCGACGACCAACACCAACAGTGTCAACAACAACAACCTTACGGTCACCATTCGGCAACTCCGTGATGTTTTGCCGTAACATCGCGCATCCGTCGTGTAGATTTGCACCCCGATTGTCTGCGTTTATGCACAATCGTTCACGACCACCAAGTACCACGAACCTGACAAAAGTACCGTTCAACACTATTCGCGCTTATGAATTAACCGCCAGTAATTTTTATTCTAGAAGGCAGAAAAGCGTCCGTGTTTCCATCTTTACACCAACCGTTGACGACCATAAGGGCTGTGTCGCAACTCATCGACAACATTATTCACCTGCGCGTGTGTTTGAGATGCGAAGATGTTTTTGTTCACCTCAACAGATTCACCGTTTGCCTGTCGCGTCCGAGCAGCGTTTTGTACTAAAAACGCAACACTAATAATGATTACTGAAATGGAAAAATAACCTAAACGTAACCCTTCAACGAACCCGCGCCCAACGCCTCAATGAAAACCTTCGTCTTTCCCGATCCAGTCGGCGCTCGTAATCCGTACACTTTCAATCCGTGACGTGGACCAACCGCAGCCCGACAGATCTGCAACTTCCCAAGACCACATTTACACCCAGACAGCACCACACCTCCTTTTGCATGGTGACTTCCCTCTCCTAAACATCATCTTTGCACCTATCACACCGCTGACATTCAGCCAATGGTTTGGTGCATCATTATAAAAACAAATAAAAACGATTTTCGAAAAAAATTTTTTCCAAAATAAAATTTAATTCCTCTCCACTGGTTGCACGCGCGTACTATGATCACATAACCGCCCTATCATAAGAATCATACAAAGCCCGACAAAAACAAAACGGCTCTACGAACCAAAGTGACTTTACCCAACGCAGGCGTGACCACACTGAACACTTTCCCCAACCGACAAAAATACATACAGCCACCAACGTCGTTCAGTGCGTCCAGTTGATGTGGATACAGCGGTCCTTTGGTCGTATTTGCGTGAACAACAGCACCAGCCACTGCGATTCGTTTGATTTTATCCGGCGAAATTGCAACTCGCCACGGACGACCACGCAACTCCGGTACTTGCCCGACAGAAATTTCAAAACCTACAAAACCATACATTCTTCTTTACTCAGCCACATTGACAAAACCCTTTCTAGAAAATGCTCCACCCGTTCTTTTTATATTATGTACGAAGCCTGTTCCCGATCTTCTTCAATACAGCGAGAAATTTTTTTACAACACCGCCTCCTTCGTTGCTCACTAACCCTCGAACCCAACGCCGTCCAACAGATCCACAGCACTTGGATTGGTTTTTATGATAGTCGAACCATCACCAACGTCCTCACCCTCCTCGCAATCATCACTCTCTGAAAATAAACCCCTCAATCTTAATTAGAACCGAATTCCCGATGCCTTAACTGCGTACAACTAAATCATAACCACGTAGCCCCGCAAATTGATACAAACATATGTGATGAATGTGCCGAAATACGCTGGTACCTGACAACCCGACCAGAACACAGGTCACCGCTGTTCTGTACAAACATTAATTTGAAATTCAAAGCGAATAATAAACGTACCACCGCTCCCATCGACTGTCGTAGTGTCCATTGTGGTAGTGCTCTGCGACAAGCCGCCCACCGTCTCTGCAGACTGGCTTTGCGCTGAAAACTCAGACTGCGAGCAACCCAACACACTGGCAGCTGTTTTCGTTCCGTGTGTATGCTGCTTCTCGCTTGTCAATCGACCTATATTTCATCGAATGATCTGTTTCCCCTTTTCCTAATCCATAATTCCACCACAAATAGACAAAATATGCACCTCCGAACCTACCGTGGTCAGACGCCCACAGCAAATCGACTGCACCAGTCTTCTCCACCGTGCGCAACTGCGGCCGACGCTTCATGTACGATTCGCGTCGGGCTGCAAACCCAGCAGCCCAATAAAAGAATAACATCAATAGTCATTTTTTTCCATCAAAAGCCGAAAAAGTGCCACATAAAAATAAACACAAAATTATTCTGATGTCGGAAAAACACTTTTTTGGCTTTTTGGAAAAAAACGATTTTTTACGCCAACTAATGTATATTTAGTCATACAAACCATCAACCACTTTGTCCGCGGACCGCACAGCCCCGACCACATTGCAGCTCTTGTCAGCATCAGCTACGGCAGCCGAGTCACGACGACGGCGTTTTTGAAACAGTTCTGAATGAGATCGGGATTAAATTTTTTTTAAAAAAAGTTAAAAATTATGCAATCATAATTCGCCAAGCTGTTGTAACGGCGCGGCGATGCAAACCCGGCCGCGGGTGGCGGGTCAGAAAAATATTGTATATGTCCAACAATCGCCCCGCGATTGCATAACCCCACTTGCGGATCACACTTTGCCAGTCACTCGAAACATTTGTTTGACTGCAACAGAAGAAAACTTAACCCATCAGCGTCGAACGAACGTCGCAGACTACAGTAGGACAGCGGTGATTGGTTCATTTTTTCTGTGCAATGGCTAAATAATCTTTCAAGTGACCAGCAAACAACGCGCAACTGCGGCCATGCAAACGGGTGACGATTGTTGAACATATACAACCACGGCCGCGCCCTAAAAGGTGCTCGACGGCTGATTCCAAGTGTGATGAAACCGCAAGCACCACCAATCAACAAGCCCAGCTAGAATTGAATGGTTACACAAAATTCTATCGAACAAAGGGACTCAGTTTCGAGGAAATGTTGTCATGGTGGGCGACAAATCAGACAAAGTTTCCGCGACTAGCACGTCCAGCTTTCAAATATCTAAGCGCTCCGCCTACGACCGTGCCTTTTGAACAGCTCTTTTCTTGATCCCAATCCCGATCCCCCGATTAAAAATGAATCCGCTTCGAACACTGCTAATGGGAGTGAGGGAATAAACAGGCCCTATGTGGAAATGTGGCATAAAAACGCACCATCCATCATGCTCAAAACAGTGCGTAAATAACCAAACGAACCCTCGATGTCAACTGTCCTGCACTGAGCATCATTTCGGCACATGACTCGTTTCGGTTGCTGATCCATTCCGACTGCTCCACAACCTCCACCACAGGCCATTACCAAACCAGTCACAATACGTTTTCAAAGTGAAAGAAAATTTAAGCAAGGCCTGCAACAATTTCAATATTGTTGAATATATTCATTGCCAAACAAGGCAAAATGACCGTAAATACCCACCGATTCACGTGGTTTCGTTTCATTAAACGAACTTCACATCAAACTTGAACCTTTCCAATATACATGTCTTCTTTGACCATGATACCCTATGTATTTTACTTTGAGCACCATACAGGCCATTTCTCGCCTTAATCTCATGCAATGATAAGAACCGCCAACGACCAACAAGCAAGTATGGTAATAGAAATACAATGAATCGCAAACCATAATCTCAAAGAAACGCAATTACCCCATTACGCAAATACCACACGCAAACCCTGTCATGAACCCAAACCCAGACATCCAAAAGAAACGCCTAAATGATTTACAAACCGCCAAGAAATAACACTTAATTACTGACAAAGAAAAAAAACAGAAACACAGCAGTAAGCAAAATAAGAAAAAAGACAACAACAAACAAAATGAGCGAAGAAGGCACACCGAAACATACAAAGTGACATACAGAAAGCAACAACACGCAAAATGAGCCAAGAACGCACAGCGAAACATACAAAGTAAGATACAGAAAGCAATAAAACAAATCTGAATCGTCATACAAATACACCAACGTTTCCACCGGGGCTCTAACGGAGAGCAGCAGCTCTTAAAAAAAAGGAACCCACATAAGAACCCCTAGTATCATTTATGACAAATAAGCACACCATATCAGCTGTATGTTTTGATTGTCGAGAATACGTACGCGAAATTTCAGGAAAATTCAGCTGTGGACATGAATATTTCTCTTTCTCAAGGACATTACTCAACATTTCACACACCCACTGAAACAAAAAAAACAAAGACATACAAAGATACGACACAGTACAACAGCAAGAAACGGCAAGCAAAGAAAGAAACAAAGACAACAAAAGAAACAAAGACATACAAAGATACGACACAGTACAACAGCAAGAAACGGCAAGGAAAGAAAGATAATGTCCAAATCACGCTCCACCCACCCCACTTAAACCAATTCATTTTACTAGCAAACCCAAAAAAAAGAAAAACACAAGAAAAACAACACAAAATGACACCAAAATGTGATACACGACGAAAGCAAGAAAAGACAGAATAACAGGAAGAACAGTTGACACAAAGACATAATAATCAATCGCTTCCCATACAAAAATGCAATCAAAAAAGAGCGTTGCCTCCACCAAGCATAACCAACCTTTACATTGTGTTGTTGCGCCGCTTGCCGCCTTCTGTGTAACCCCACATGGCCTCCAACTGAAATGTAACAAAATTTGAAGCAAGCCGGAATACAAACCGTAACAAAAATAAATGCCTCAAACAGAGCCACAGAACCTGTTCGATTCCCAGCTCACATTCCGCCGTATCATCACACGACACGTAGGCTTCCATGCTTCCTTCACAACGACGTCCGTTATCTGCGCGGCGGATATCCCCCGATTTCTTTATGAATTCAACAATCTTACTCCGGTAACCCCTCTCTAACAACGCAAGAGATATCACAATGAGCTCGAAACAAAAAAAAGCACAAGCTAAGCGTTATCCATCATTACTCACGGCGCATGTAGTGGTAAACGCATGTGCGTATGTGTATGCCAAGACTCGTTCCATTCAAGCGAGTTTCTAAACCGATTTGCACAGTGCGCAGTACGCGATTCTCACTGTCCGAATCACTATCCGACGGAGATATCCCCCGATTTCTTTATGAATTCAACAATCTTACTCCGGTAACCCCTCTCTAACAACGCAAGAGAGATCACAATGAGCTCGAAACAAAAAAAGCACAAGCTAAACGTTATCCATCATTACTCACGGAGCATGTAGTGGTAAACGCATGTGCGCATGTGTATGCCAAGACTCGGTCCATTCAACCGACTTTGTAAACCGATTTGCACAGTGCGCAGTGCCCGATTCTCACTGTCCGACTCACTGTCCGACGGAGAGCCGTTCTGGAAACATCATTTGAAAGCGGACATTCTCAATATTTGACACGCCAGATCACAAATCTCAATTGCATTCCACAACGCAATGTCGAACACATTTCTCTCTACAATTTTTTAACAACTTTGACCAACTGGTCGACGGACCAATATCTAAAAAAATGGCAACTGCAAATCAGTACCTAATGTTCTTTCATTCCCCGAACAAAAAAAAGCAATGCCCCCGATACCCCCTTTAATAACAGACCAGCAACTCAACCAGCATGCGATCCAAAGACTCCTCATCCTCTCCACCATCCTCATGCGTACCTCCCGTAGTCTGCGCAGAAGTACGATCCAACGCTCGCACAACAGGCACACATTCGCCGGCGGTGGTCGTCCGTTCCTGCAATGAAATAACCATAATAAAACAATAAAACCCACACTAGGCAATTCAACAGTTAACGTCTGCGCAACGCACCCATCAGCAGCCTTATTCATCGAACCTTACTACTCAAACTTTAATTTGAAATAACAGCTAACCAACCACGGTCGTGTCGATGCTGAATTTACCACACACCGCGCACCAGAAGCCTCTGCCCGGTCGAGTTTCCGCACAACCACCGACAGCCTCCATGTGGGCCAAATCCGCATGTGCGTCGCCCTACATAAACATCACCCTAGAACATTTTTCGGTTTTTTTTGAAAACCCCAAACCCCCGAATTTTCGAGGTTCCCGAATGCTGAAAATTTTGCACTTTTTGAAGTCACCGCCGTCTGTTTCGAAAAATTTTAATTTTCGGAGGCTATGTGCCGAAAATTTTCCGAAATTCCACTCCCTTTGCGAAAGTTACCGCTCCTCAACAACACCACTGATTTGTGGCCCCCTTCTCGTTTTCAACGAAACAAACCGATGCGCTCAAGTCCTCCGTTGCGCTCTGCCCACCAACGATGTTGTCGCCACCAGCCGTGTTTGTGAATCCGCATGCCGATGACTGTTCATAGCGCTGATACGGAGGAGGAGCGGAACACATGCTTTCCGGCCGACCACCACGCTCGAAGCTTGACAAACAACTTCCCATTGCTGTTTATTGGTTACTGTAATCGTTCCTGATAAATACAGAAACCCCATACACACAACCGATTCTAAAACCCACGTCAAGCCCGTCCCTAAAATGTCACAGCCACAAACTGCATCAAAGTATCCGCGAAACATTCGCGATTAAGTAACCCGGAGGCTACCTTTCATATGAAATCATGCACGCAGCACAACCATGTTGAATGTCGTTGTTGTTTATCATAATCACCATTGCAACAATAACCACTGAATATCAACAGCATTGAATGGCATAAATCCGTCTTAATCACCCTTGACATAATAATACCGAAACAAGTGACAAACTCCAAAAATTACAGTTTATAAAAATATTTCAATCATAACCAGATCAGTTGGATCCAATTGGTCCCCCCCTTTATTCCACCTCCAGTACATCCTAATGTTAAACAACTCCGCCCAAAAATCTGACCCAACAACACTGGTCGACAAACAATAAACACAGCATGTCAGTTACTATATATACAATATGAAACAGCCATTGTAAACAAATATTAATAAATTATGGCCAAATAGTCGATGAAAATGACCTGTCTGAGCATCTGAACAAGATTTTGGACAGCACAATTCACAATTTCGTAACTTGAAACGTTCAGTTGAAGATAGGACTGGGTGGCAAGGACTGGGGGGCACCCGATCTCCCATCTCCCTGTACGGACAGTCAGCAACGCAAGATTCAAAACTCCGTACCTTCAAACCATTATGGAAACAAGGGCCACCCCCAAATATAGTTCTAAATAACATTTTCTCCCAGCTTTTTTCGACAGCCCCATCAGCTCTCTTGAAATAAGGTGCAAATTGCCAGCAAAAAGATTATCCACCGTTTTGGAAATCACCTACCCAAGCAGATGACTGATTCTATTTTCTCGTTCAGTAAGGGCGAACTCAGATTAAATCCGAAAACCGGAAACCGGAAATAATATCCATACAAAAAATACAAAACATTTCCCGACTCCGGAAATATTTCCGGAAAACACAGAAATTTACATCCAAAAATAATGCGTTTTCCGGAAATATTTCCGGATTCCGGTTTCCGGACTCAAGCCAAGTCTGCCCTTACCACACCAGGACCAAAATTCTACCGGCAGCCTTTTTCGACATTACTCGATCTCCCATCTCCGTCCGAAAACCGGAAACCGGAAATAATTTCCATACAAAAAATACAAAACATTTCCGGACTCCGGAAATATTTCCGGAAAACACAGAAATTTACATCCAAAAATAATCCGTTTTCCGGAAATATTTCCGGATTCCGGTTTCCGGACTCAACGCAAGTCTGCCCTTACCACACCAGGATCAAAATTCTACCCGCAGACCACATTTTCAGCCGCAGTCAGCCTGAAAATCAAATTCCCTCTCACAAGTTTAATACTCGACAAGACACCAAGCGACAAGAAACCAACCATTCGTCCAGTTCTGTCCCATAAGAACCAATTACTGCCGCAGAACACCTTCCCGCACCTGACGCCCCACAAACCAGTGTCCAATAGCTTTCGAGCTCTGCACACCTGCGTCATGGTTTCCACATAAACAGCCATAAACAGCACAATAACTATAAAAAAATACTAATGTTTCACCTTTAAAGAAGCACAAAAAACCTGAATATGAACCTGCTGTAGGAACACGAAACATTCGTCAGTGACACAATCGATCCACAGGTGATCCCTCCGGCCAATAAATTTGAAACCAAATCTCGCCCAAACACTGTAACTTCATATGCCTGACTTCTAACGTTTTCCCAGTGCCGTGTAAGGAACAGTTTGAAATCATTGTCACCCGGTCGACTGGTAAACCACTCTGCGCCTCGAGACTCGATGCACAATGGCAGACCGCTGAAATGAACTACACCAACCTTCGAACCCCTTCCATCCACGCCCAATAATTACCCTCCATACTAAACTTGGTCGCTCTCCCCCGTCAATAACTTGAAACACACACTTCTACCAACCTTGGTCGCTCTCCGCCGTCAATAACTTGAAGCACAAGCTTGTTTGCACCGCAAGAAATCGCGCACAGAACCTAAAAATTAAAAACCCGACACTCTCAGCCAATTTCTAATAAACCCAACCTAAAACCTAAGTAAAAAACTGACCACGGCGTCTATCCGTCCGTATCCCAGAACAGTCGTCAACGCCAAGCGCATGGCGGTCGAAAGCGCGACACTGATTTCAGAATGTAGGCCCATCCTGAGGCGAATCTTTGCGCGAGCCTCGTCGACCTGCAACGTAACCCATCTTTAGGTCACCCATAACAACTCACATCCTGAGGCGAATCTTTGCGCGAGCCTCGTCCACCTGCAACGTAACCCATCTTTAGGTCACCCATAACAACTCACCAGAAAAAAAACCCGTATAGCATCCTGTCCAAGCAATGAATGACCAATATTCCACGCTGTTAAGCTTCAATAAAACCTCCCTCAACTCGTGACATCTTTTTACAAACTTTTTAACATCATTGATCACTTCAATAGCGTGAACAACCGCTTTTAAAATGCCTCCAAATTAGTGCCAAGATCTTTATGGAAAATTTGTGACGAAACTACCCAATGCCGACGATGCCAAGTCCCATTGAGATGGTTTCTGCCCTTGGTTTCTGCCCTATATAAATAGCGCAGACCCCTTAAAGTTAATCTAATTGTTACTAACCACGTCACAGTGTGTCTCATGAAAATATTTAATCGTTTCTTTTTGTCGCCCACCGTCGCAAAAGCACACCACCGAATCATCCAACACCAACAATGATCCATACCCTTTCGTACGTGGATAAACGAAAATATCAACCATGTTCAGTGTTGGATCTCCTAAAAGGTGACAGATCCAATGTGAATCTTATTCGAGCCCAGGGCGCGGGTACGGAAATAGCGTACCTGCGGTTTTTGCGGGGGCGGGGGAATCCGATTTGGGAGGGAAGCGCGGAAGCCGGGCCGAGGCCCCTCAAGAATTCTCAGGGCCAGTATGGTACAACACAAGTTTTTCGACTGCCTGTTTTTTATCTACTTAAAACTGCATATATCGCCCACACCCCCAGATTATATCGCCCACACCCCCAGATTTTTTTACTTTTTATAATTTTTTGGTCAAAATTTCGACATTTTTTGGGCCTAAAAATGGGCATTTCGGAGATAAAAATCGGGGTCGCTACACTCCCCAAGTCCACAAAGACGTTACCAGAAAATAATCGGCCAATATTAATCCCATACTACCCAACACTGACGCTGTTGATGAAGCCGCTGCTGTGGATCTGCACCGTAACCTGCCAATAATCCTAATATGTTTCACACAGCCGACGTAATGCATACCAGTTTCCCCACGCGCATTTTCTTCACCAAATACATCGGAACTGCACTTCACAATTCACCTGACCACCCATAGCCTGGCGTGGCCTCATCCACAGTTGCAAACAACCCCTGGCGTGGCCTCATCCACACTTGCAAACAACCAGTGCGTAACCCTCAAAGAATTGTTAATCCACGAAATGTTTTCATACAAACCCTTTTTTAGAAATTTCCCAAACATGCCACACCCAAAAATGAAAAAGTTCTGATACCAACGGGAATCGTCTAAAAATACAAATTTAACGTACGCCAGAGTGCCAATTTTGGAAAAACCAGAGCGAAAAATTTTTTAAAAAGGAAAGAATTCGTAAAAAGTGTGTAAAACAAACTGAACTTGCACGACCAAGCGATCTTTCAAACTTTTTTGGATGAAACCTAACTAATTTTGGTGGTTCTCGACATTACCCTAAGAACACTACCGTAAGAACACCACTGCATCAAACCCACCAACCGTGTATCGCAAAATGATCAAAACAGCGTCACTCCACTCAACATCCTGCGTGACCACCGCCGGCATAGAACCTTTGAAACACCGGAAATGCACGTTAATAGGGAAAACCTGCGGCGATGTTGCCTGATGAGAAGCTCGAACAGTCAACCGCAACCCAGACGCATCTGAAAATATTAAAACCAACTCGTTCCGCGACGCGTAATCACCGCGTACCAAAAGCATGCTTTGAAATGCTAGGTTTGCTTCACCAAACTCGCACTATTTCACTTCACGTTGACGAAACTGAGCTCCCAATATGAATTGGTCTTCCAAAATCAAACAGAAATGACCCACCCCGTACTGAGGATCGCAAACCGTTCGAAACAACAATCAGACAGTCGTCCACGCAACCATCGACGCTCACAATCTTGCCGACCGTTGTCATTCGCAGATGCGATGTCTGACAACAGAAAGCAATGAGTCATCACAAAACGTCCGTAAAAAGATTACAAATTGAATTTCATACCTTGCCCAGAGCCGTCTGCCTAAGTGTCCATTTCCCAGGAACGCGATGCAGCACACTCCATCGGATGCCTCCGTCATCAGGAGATGCATAATTGCGCAGAACACCCGCAGCGTATTCATCTTTTTTCACACCATACTTTCGCTCCGCCCTGCATGGCTTCGACTGTCGACGCGACCTATAAGAAGAGCATAAGTTTTCACTTCAATTCATTATTCTCCAATAAAAAAACGCCGAGACACACCAAAGTCTCAGATCTAACAAAAAATGCGGGGTTCCCAAAAATGCATCTGATCATCACGAACAAATTTCAAACTGAGTTCAGATCAGTCCACCGTTTCAATTCATTATTGTCCAATAAAAAACACCAAGACACAACTACTAAACGTAACAATCCCTCATGGGATCATTTTTACGCTTCAAAACATATAAAACTGACCGTTTTCTCTTTCGACGTCTCCCAGCCAAGGGCTGCTCACGCGAAACACCCAGTGCCGATTTTGAATATGCTTCTGACTGACCAGTACCCCCGAAGTCTCGAATATCGCGCGATGTCCGTCTCTCTTGACCAAATATCAGATCCCTGAAATTAGGATAAAAAATAGGTCATGGGAAACCCCTTCTTGGAATTTTTTTCGGGACCCCTTTTTTTCAGCTGTTTCTGCAAAAAAAAGTAAGCGGACTAAGCGCATCAGTGAAATAATAGAGCTCCTCGAAATAGGGTCTCTGAAGTATTACACCCCCTCCTGCGAATGGGGGTGTCTGAAGTCACAATGTCGCCCAGTAAAATCTGCCAGGCTCCCCGATAATTCATTCCCATCCAACGCAAACTAACCCCTCTCGCAGATTCGGAAACCGCAAACCAGACGAGACCATTTATACCGACATCAATCTTCGCTTGGATATAATTTATATCGCATCTGCGTTTCTGAAATATCCGCCAGAGCTTCGTACCCGGGGGGCACCCCAAGTTTAGGATTTAGGTTTTTACGCTATCAGGCCCCCCTTCTGGTCATAACCGGGGCCCAGGAGCCAGCTTACGCAAAAACCCGGGGGGCCATAGCTTTTTACTGTATCAGGCCGCCCCTTCCGGCCCCAAGCAAACTCCCGCCACCCCAAGGCCCCCCTTCTGGTCACAACCGGGGCCCAGGGGCCAGCTTACGCAAAAACCCGGGGGCCATAGGCTTTTACCGTATCAGGCCCCCCCCTTCCGGTCCCCCCAAGCAAACTCCGGCCACCCCAAGCTTACATAAAAGCCCCCCCCCCGCAATTGAGCCCCCCCCCCGTAATAGAGCCCCACCCCAAAATGGGCTCACTGAGTTTACAAACCCCCCCCCCCCCCTTCTGAGTTTACAGAGCCCACCCCCCTTCTATTTAGCCCAACTTTAGGTAAAAACCGGGGGAGGGGCCAGCTTAGGCAAAAACCCGGGGGGCCACCCCAAGTTTAGGTAAAAACTAACCTGAGCCCAGGGGCCAGCTTACGCAAAAAACCCGGGGGGGGGCAACTCACCCCAAGTTTAGGTAAAAACCTGGGCCCAGGGGCCAGCTTACGCAAAAAAACCCGGGGCCACCCCAAGTTTAGGTAAAAACTAACCTCGACCCAGGGGCCAGCTTACGCAAAAAAAGGTCTATTTAGCCCAAGTTTAGGTAAAAACCGGGGGAGGGGCCACCCCAAGTTTAGGTAAAAACTAACCTGCACCCAGGGACCAGCTTACGCAAAAAACCCGGGGGGCAATTCACCCCAAGTTTAGGTAAAAACCTGGGCCCATGGGCGCCCCCTTCCGGTCACAACCGGGGCCCAGCAAACTTCGGCCACCCCAAGTTTACAGATCCCCGTAATAAAGCCCCACCCCAAAATGGGCTCACTGAGTTAATAAAGCCCCACCCCAAAATGGGCTCACTGAGTTTACAAAGCCCACCCCCCTTCTATTTAGCCCAAGTTTAGGTAAAAACCGGCGGAGGAGCCAGCTTAGGCAAAGAAACCTGGGCCAAACCGGGAGAGGGGCCAGCTTAGGCAAAAACCCGGGGGGGCCACCCCAAGTTTAGGTAAAAACTAACCTGGGCCCAGGGGCCAGCTTACGCAGCAAAAAAAGGTCTATTTAGCCCAAGTTTAGGTAAAAACCGGGGGAGGGGCCACCCCAAGTTTAGGTAAAAACTAACCTGCACCCAGGGGCCAGCTTACGCAAAAAACCCGGGGGCAGCAAAAAAAGGTCTATTTAGCCCAAGTTTAGGTAAAAACCGGGGGAGGGGCCACCCCAAGTTTAGGTAAAAAACTAACCTGCACCCAGGGGCCAGCTTACGCAAAAAACCCGGGGGGCAATTCACCCCAAGTTTAGGTAAAAACCTGGGCCCATGGGCGCCCCCTTCCGGTCACAACCGGGGCCCAGCAAACTTCGGCCACCCCAAGTTTACAGATCCCCGTAATAAAGCCCCACCCCAAAATGGGCTCACTGAGTTAATAAAGCCCCACCCCAAAATGGGCTCACTGAGTTTACAAAGCCCACCCCCCTTCTATTTAGCCCAAGTTTAGGTAAAAATCGGCGGAGGAGCCAGCTTAGGCAAAGAAACCTGGGCCAAACCGGGAGAGGGGCCAGCTTAGGCAAAAACCCGGGGGGGCCACCCCAAGTTTAGGTAAAAACTAACCTGGGCCCAGGGGCCAGCTTACGCAAAAAAACCCGGGGGGGCAACTCACCGACCAGCTTACGCAAAAAACCCGGGGGGCAATTCACCCCAAGTTTAGGTAAAAACCTGGGCCCATGGGCGCCCCCTTCCGGTCACAACCGGGGCCCAGCAAACTTCGGCCACCCCAAGTTTACAGATCCCCGTAATAAAGCCCCACCCCAAAATGGGCTCACTGAGTTAATAAAGCCCCACCCCAAAATGGGCTCACTGAGTTTACAAAGCCCACCCCCCTTCTATTTAGCCCAAGTTTAGCTAAAAACCGGCGGAGGAGTGAGTTAATAAAGCCCCACCCCAAAATGGGCTCACTGAGTTTACAAAGCCCACCCCCCTTCTATTTAGCCCAAGTTTAGGTAAAAACCGGCGGAGGAGCCAGCTTAGGCAAAGAAACCTGGGCCAAACCGGGAGAGGGGCCAGCTTAGGCAAAAACCCGGGGGGGCCACCCCAAGTTTAGGTAAAAACTAACCTGGGCCCAGGGGCCAGCTTACGCAGCAAAAAAAGGTCTATTTAGCCCAAGTTTAGGTAAAAACCGGGGGAGGGGCCACCCCAAGTTTAGGTAAAAACTAACCTGCACCCAGGGGCCAGCTTACGCAAAAAAACCCGGGGGGCAATTCACCCCAAGTTTAGGTAAAAACCTGGGCCCATGGGCGCCCCCTTCCGGTCACAACCGGGGCCCACCAAACTTCGGCCACCCCAAGTTTACAGATCCCCGTAATAAAGCCCCACCCCAAAATGGGCTCACTGAGTTAATAAAGCCCCACCCCAAAATGGGCTCACTGGGCCAAACCGGGAGAGGGGCCAGCTTAGGCAAAAACCCGGGGGGGCCACCCCAAGTTTAGGTAAAAACTAACCTGGGCCCAGGGGCCAGCTTACGCAAAAAAACCCGGGGGGGCAACCCACCACAAGAACCTGGGCCCAGGGGCCACCTTACGCAAAAAACCCGGGGGGGGGGGGCAACTCACCCCAAGTTTAGGTAAAAACCTGGGCCCAGGGGCCAGCTTACGCAAAAAACCCGGGGGGCCACCCCCCCGTAATAGAGCCCCACCCCAAAATGGGCTCACTGAATTTACAGAGCCCACCCCCCCTTCTATTTAGCCCAAATTTAGGTAAAAACCGGGGCACCCCCCCTTCTATTTAGCCCAAATTTAGGTAAAAAACCGGGGGAGGGGCCAAAAAACCCGGGGGGCAACTCACCCCAAGTTTAGGTACCCAAGCCCGGGCGGGAGCAGCCAGCCCCCCCCCCTTCCGGTCACAACCGGGGCCCAGCAAACTTCGGCCACCCCAAGGCCAGCTTACGCAAAAAACCCGGGGGGCCACCCCCCGTAATAGAGCCCCACCCCAAAATGGGCTCACTGAATTTACAGAGCCCAAGTTTAGGTAAAAACCGGGGGAGGGGCCACCTTAGGCAAAAACCCCGGGGGCCACCCCAAGTTTAGGTAACAAAAACCCCGGGGGCCACCCCAAGTTTAGGTAAAAACTAACCTGGGCCCTGGCGGCCACCCCAAGTTTAGGTAACAAAAACCCCGGGGGCCACCCCAAGTTTAGGTAAAAACTAACCTGGGCCCAGGGGCCAGCTTACGCAAAAAACCCGGGGGGCAACTCACCCCAAGTTTAGGTACCCAAGCCCGGGTGGGAACAGCCAGGCCCCCCCCTTCCGGTCACAACCGGGGCCCAGCAAACTTCGGCCACCCCAAGTTTACAGATTTCCCCGTCACAAAAGGTTTTTACGGTATCAGGCCACCCCTTCCGGCCCCTTAGGCAAAAACCCCGGGGGCCACCCCAAGTTTAGGTAACAAAAACCCCGGGGGCCACCCCAAGTTTAGGTAAAAACTAACCTGGGCCCAGGGGCCAGCTTACGCAAAAAACCCGGGGGGCAACTCACCCCAAGGTTTAGGTAAAAACTAACCTGGGCCCAGGGGCCAGCTTACGCAAAAAACCCGGGGGGCAACTCACCCCAAGTTCACCCCAAGTTTACAGATTTCCCCCTCACAAACCAAAGAAAACCAATACTAACACATTTCCCGGTTACAACCGAAAGAAAACCAAAGCTCAAAACCCGAATACAGTATCCAAAAGGCATTACCGTATGACGTACCGTAACCGAACGAAAAATTAAAAAAAAAGAAATCAAAGATTACGGTAGTCGACCGCTGAAATGAGACGCCATCCACTCCTCCACCCGACAAAAAAGAAATAGAGAAGGCAACATCGGCTAGCCAATCAGCACACCGCCCAAAATGGTTCTTTCACGGTGGATCTACCGTAGCTAAAACCTACGATCAACGATCCAGCGATCCACACTAAGCGGCCCCCAAAAAAACGCCAAAATACCCTTTTTATAGGGGATTTTTCGCAAAAGAAGGCAAAAACAGTCCAATTTTTCGACCTCAAAAAATGACTTTTTTCCGTCCCCCCCCCCCAAATTGGGACTTCCCCCCCCCCTTTCCCCCCCAGGTAGGTACGTCTGTTCCCCCTCCGAAAATAGTGGAGGGTACGTCTGTTCCCCCTCCGGACCAGGAACTACACTGGGCCTACCCCCTACCCGCCCCGCTCTGGTACCCTACCCGCCCCGATTTTCCCCCTCAAAATGCCAATTTTTCGGTCAAAATCGCCAAATTTCGACCGAAAACCCTTAAAAGTGCAAAAAATCGCGCGCCACGCGCGATATATGCACTTTATAGCACATAAAATAGGCAACCAAAAAAACTTGTATTGCACCCTACCCGCCCCGAAAAATCTTCCCCCTCCCCCCCAAGATCCCAGGTACACCACCCCCTACCCGCCCCGGATTTTTCCACCTATGTACCCTACCCACCCGCCCCGCAAAAGTAGCCACAGCACTGGTTCGGGGGCTGCCTGATTGCCTTTATCGAGCTCCGAAAGTTTTTTCAGAGCTCTGTAGGTTTCGAAACAACCAAATTACCGTAAAACCTAAAATACAAGGGGGGCTGTATTTTTTCACTGACCCCTTTTAGGGGGGCTGTATTTTTGGGGGGCTCTATTTTGGGGGGGGGGCTGTATTTTTTCGCAGTCCAAAATCTCAAAAAATGTTCTAAAAAATACCCCCAATGGAGTTCTGTCAGGGTGTTACTGGTCATTATTGAGTGTTTTAGGTGCAGATCTTCCATAAAAGGCTTTACGTCATCATATACTCAACCACAAACGTTTTACACAAGGTGTCTTACACAAGAACTTGACTTTACGACCCCCAAGCGGGGAATTCCAAGTGGGGGGGCTCTATTTTTTCACTGACCCCTTTTGGGGGGGGGGCTGTATTTTGGGGGGGGGCTCTATTTTTTGGGGGGCTCTATTTTAGGGAATACGGTATACTGGTAGAAAACCGTTTTTTGTATTTCGAGACAAAAACCGTTGAAAAAACACGTTTATTTTGAAAGAAAGTAACTAACACTCGATCACTAACCTTTGCTTGCAGTTGCAGCAGCAGTGAATGTGACTGAGTGAGCAAAAATGTCAAGCAGCACCGAGCGACTGTTGCATCGTGCTGACGTCGATGTGGAGCATTGTTCGTCATCATCATCGACATCCGCGCCCACTCGCGCAACAATCGCCAATAATGATCATCGATCGAGTTTGGCAATGAAACTGTACGTGATCGCATCGGCGACGATTATATGGTCGAGTTTCACGTTGATGATTCGCTACACGCGCAGCACAACGCCCAAACAACAACTCTACTTCTCCACCACCGTCGTTCTGCTCTCCGAATGCACCAAACTAACAATCTCGTTGTTCGTGCTATTCTATGATCATCAATTCTCAATTGCTGCCACACGCAAAGTGCTCATTCGCGAATATTTCGACAAGCCGAAGGAACTGCTCAAAATGAGTGTGCCGTCGTTGGTATATGCGTTGCAAAATAATTTGGACTTTATTGCGCTTGAAAATCTGGACGCCGGTGTTTATCAGGTTCACAATTTTCTGAGTACATGTCTTTGTTGTTTATTATTGAGGTATGAGCTTTTCCTGCGGCAGGTTACCGGTCAACTAAAAGTAGTGACGACGGCCGTTTTCATGGTGCTCATGCTCGGTAGACGGTATTCAAGCGTGAGATGGCTGGCCATTTTCGGATTAACGTTTGGTGTGTTTATGTCGTGTTTTTGACACGTTTGTGTTGATGTGGAACAGTTTTGTTTGTCGCACAAATGCACTTATTGAATGAAACTATCGAAACAGGCGTTGCGTTGGTGCAACTTGACGCAGTGCACAATCAGGCGATCCGGGCCACCACCCAAACACCAACGAGTGACGAAGAACACTTGAGCACGGCGGCTGCAGAGGCAGGGAGGAAACCGGAGAACTACCTGCTCGGTCTCACGGCTGTATTAATCACGTGCGTGACTGCCGGATTTGCAGGTGCACCACCGGATTATAGGATATTTATTTTGCTGCTATTCTTATTATTGTAGAAAAGATGCAAAAAGAACAATCCTCATCAATGCAGGCGTGTATTTCGAGAAAATGCTCAAAGACGGCTCGACGACTCCGTTCTGGATCCGCAACATCCAGATGTACTCATGTGGCATCATTAGTGCATCGTTCGGCTGCATGCTGTCGGAGGGCGATGCCGTTAGCGAACACGGCTTCTTTCACGGCTATGACATGAAAGTGATCTCAATTATTGGTTGGTCATTTTGTGCTCCTTAGTTAGTTAGTTTATTGCGTCGGCACAAACTCAGTAATACACAGATAATAACGTTAAGTGGAAGAAGCATAATTACAAGACCGGGTGTGGAGTTTACGGACATGAAAATAAATACAAAACAGGGTTAAAAGTTACGGGAATGAAAAACAAATGCAAAACCAGGACAGGAAACGGCGAGAAGGTGGACGAAATCACGGACAGACAGACACAGACAACACGCAATCAGAAACTAAATGTGCGCAGGCAGAGCCACAACAATGTACAACGGTGCAATACCGGACGGTGCGGCGGAATACTGTGACATAAAAAAATCCGAAAGTAGTCTGTTAGATTGTCGATATTTGTGTCCGTAGTGCATCTTTTTCCGCGGTGGCCAGCCGCTCAGGAGGACCATCGCCCCTTTCCACAGTGTCCTTGCAGGCCCGTAGTTCAATGTGGTGCCACTCGGGGTTCCGGCTTGCACATGGTTCCATTGGTTGGGAAATGTTGGTCCTTAGTTTATTCTCCAACTTCTTTTGTTTGAAGTCGTGAAGTGCTGCATAACATGTCCATATTCAAACATGAACGCCATTTATGTTGATATTGCCTCGGATACGAACTTTAGGTCTGCTGAGTGTCGGTGGAATCTACATCTCGCTCGTCATGAAACATCTGGACAATTTGTACAAAAGTTTTGCGTCGGCGGTCAGTATTATTCTCGTGTTTGTGGCGTCGTTTGTGCTGTTTGGCAGTGATCTGGGCCTGTACTTCGTTGTTGGTGCGCTCGTCGTTTGCGTTTCAATTGTTGGCTACAATTCGGTACCTGAATGAATTGTTTTTTAACTCGATTTTTCGCTCGGTTCGCAGTCCTATAGTAAATTTCCAAATTCGCTGCCGCACAGTAACGTACGCCCCATAGTTAATGTCAGGTTCTAAACCCGAAAATCAACTTGTGAAACATTCAGACAGCTAACACACACGCAGCTTGCCTGCCAGCCAGGCAGCTACGCGCAATGTTTCAGAACAGCGCATGGTTAGCGTTCGGGTTTATAACTTGACATTAACTATGGGGCGTATTTTACTGTGCGGCAGCGAATTTGGAAATTTACTATACCACTTATTGCTATAATTGTAATAGTAATATTGATGTCATGATGGTCTCTTGTGCTGTTCGCTATTGTGCATTTATGCTGTTCGCGGCTCGAATATCACATCATTCGATCAAAGTCTTCTGTTTTTTGTACAGTGTTCTGGTGAAATCAACACTTTGATTCTCTCGTGGGGTTTCTAACGATCCATTCCACCATGTGATCCGATTCTTGGACCTAATGTGCTCTTGTACAGCGTGTATTTTATGCATTTTTTCCTAGTCTGGCGTTTACAGTCGTGCCTTTTTGCCGCGTTTACGTGACGTGTACATGCGTATTTCGTGTTTGTTTATTTATTGGTGTTTCGCACCACATCTTGGGGCCTTTCTTACCTGATGAACAATAACATCAACAAGTCTGCGCAATGCTGTGTCTTGTTATCGCTGGCACGTGCTTCATATACGCACTTGGACTGCTTGCATATCACAGTCCTTGTTTATCTAACAACATTGTTTTTTGCCCGCTTTCATATGTTTCACTTGTTTGTGGACATGATCTCACCGTTGAGCCATGTACGTGTGCTCGACCTCACCCGAATTCTGGCCGGTCCCTATTGCACCATGTTGTTGGGCGATTTGGGCGCTAAAGTGATCAAGGTGGAACGACCCGGTTGGCTGGAATTGTATAATATGCTTCCAGTCGTCGCGTCTTAAATCAATTTGAGATGCACCGAAATCTGCGTATTTTTTTGTATGCAAGCATTTCTGGAAAAGCTTGCCGCTTGGAAAAGTATTTTTCTGTGAAAGTTTTCCGGAGGAGGAGGAGAGGAGTGTTTCCGGTGCGCAAATACAAGTGCCCCTTTCAGGTGCATGCCAATCTTGTTGCTTCAGGTATCGGCGACGACACACGAACATGGCAGCCGCCCGCAGTAAATGGGGAGAGCTGCTATTTCATGTGTGTCAATCGCAACAAACGCAGCCTGGCCATCAACATGAAGTCACGTGACGGGCAGATGCTTGTGCGACGATTGGCAGCCGACAGCGATGTTCTCGTGGAGAACTTCGTGCCGGGAGCCTTGGACCGTCTCAATCTTGGACCGAAACAGCTGAGAGAGACACACCCGCGGCTGATCTATACGTCCATCACCGGATACGGACAGACCGGGCCCTGGAGTAGGAAGGGTGGGTATGACGTCATTGCGGCGGCTGTCGGTGGACTGTTGCATATGACCGGCTCGAAGGTAGATCAGGATGAAGTTGAGTGAAAATTACTCACAGTTGAAATGTGGAAAGAACCGTGTTGAATGACAGGATGGCGAGCCGTGCAAACCAGGTGTGGCACTGACTGACCTGCTAACGGGCCTGTACGCGCACGGCGCTATCTTGGCAGCGTTGATGCATCGAGACAAAACGGGCGAAGGACAGCACATTGACTGCAATCTGTTGTCCACTCAGGTACAGCCTGCTGCCATCTGTTATTGGGCCGATAGTTTAGTGCGCAATCAGCCTATCCACTACGCGAATGATTGTAATGATCGAAAATCCCAGACCTCACGCGGTTGACTTTTTAAGAATTAAGCGTACATACATACATGCAGTATGTATGTTTAGGTGCCCACAGAATACAATGGGCAGTTCTGCTCAGATTTCCACCACAGGCCACACCACCACTGAACCACTGGAGAGTCATATTTGCACTTTCAGATAT